>CAEFZY010065219.1:0-81777 GCA_903066815.1 Brachyrhaphis roseni | reverse complement strand
GGACACAGGCGGGACTAAATACACAGAGGGTAATCACGGAACGAGACACACCTGGGAACAATAAGGGGAGGACAGGACAACACGGAGAGCACAGAGACACAGAACTTGAAATAAATACACAGAAAAACTTGAAAATAAACAGAAAAACACAGAACCTGACATAGACTCTTCTGCTTCTACGTTTGGCCTCAAGCAAATCAGGAGCTGCTGCTGCTCCCTTGTCTCCCCATCCTTCTTATCTGTCTCAGGAAACAGCTGGATAGGCTGAACCGGAACAAGACTGCAGGTCCAGATGGTGTCAGCCCCAGAGTCCCAAAGCCCTGTGCAGAGCAGCTATGGGATTCTGCAATACCTCTTCAACCATAGCGTGATCCAACAAAGGATGTTGTGGAAGACATTCTGTCTGGTCTGGTTCTGATTCCAAAGAAAACTCATTCATTAGTCATTAACAACAATAGACTTGTTGACCTGACATCCCACATCATGAAAGTCTGGTGAGACTCCTTTTGGCCCATCTTAGTAAGCAAACAAGCACATAACAAGACCCACTGCAGTTCGCTTTTTGCCGAGTTGGAGTTGCTCCAACATATCCACTGTCTTCTTGTCTTCTAAGCAGAAAGCACTGTGAGGGCCATGCTCTTTGATTTTTTATTGGACTGACTTGTGCATTTAACACAAGTCAGTCCAATTTGCGTTGTCAGAAACTCCAACAGACACAGGTGGAGGCCTTAACAATCGTCGGGATCAATGACTACCTGACAAGCAGACCAGATTGTGAGACTGAAGAATCAGGTGGTCAGCAGCCCAGGAGCACCACAGGGGACTGTACTCTCACCATTTCTTTTCACTCTGTACAATTGAGATTTTCATTTCAAAACAAAGTCCTGTCATCTACAAAAAAAACCTCAAATGGCTTTGCAGTCATCAGGTGAGTCAAAGACGGCCAAGAAGCTGAGCTCAGAGTTGGTGGACTGCTTTGTGGCATGTGGAAAAAATCATCTCATCTTGAATCTGAATAAAAGAAGGCGATTATTGGATATTTAAAAAGAAAGGATTAGATCAAATCTTATTTCCTTCATGGAAGGAGAAGTGGAGGTGATGGAGGAATGTAAATACCTCAATGCTCACCTGGACAACAGACTGGACTGCAGACTGAAAAGTGAAGTCATCGACAGGAAAAGAGAGAGCAGACTGTACTTTTGAAGAAACTTAGGTACTTCTGTGTTTGCAGGAAGATGCATCCTATATCCTATAAATCTGTTTTTAAGTATAATCTCTTCTAGCATCCTTATCTAGACTTAGCTTGAGCCTTTTCAGCTTTTTTTGGACTAAGCATTAAGAAATGACATAAAAGTGAGAAGGTAAAAGAACATTAATTATCTTTCATAATAAATTTTGTAATGAAAAAGGTCTGTGCTTTTTATTTACATTTCTTCTTTAAAACATTTCAGGTTTAAAGTTATACAAATGTGTTAACTCTGTCTGCATAGTTTCTGGCTGATTAAAAGTCAAATATCCACAATCATCCTTGGTTGTACGCAATCTGCTCTCATATTCCAAACAAAACTTGTGTTGTGTCTACTTCTGTTGAATTGTTTCAGTTTCACTTTCTCCTAAAAAGTCACTTTGCAAACCTGACAACCATCAGGTTGTGAAGCTTTACAAGTTATATTAAGCTGTAATTACTACATTAATAGTGTCTACAGTTCATATCATAGAAATACAGTGGGGCAGACAGCTTTATACATGCAAATGGAGTTATTTGTAGCACTGAGTCACCAAAGTCATAAAATCTGCTTTTGTGAAACTAAAAGACCTTGAAATTCCTTCCATCATTCCCAGAGGTAAAGAGAGGAAGGAAAGCCAACTCTCCCCCATGCCGAGGTGTGGGCGATTTCTGAAAGCCAAGGAGTTTTTCAGGGTTGACTCTTAACATTTCTCTCAAAGTAAAGGAAAGTCGGTTGTGAATGTAGAAGGACGAAAACAGCTGTGTTGGAATCCGGCACAGGACTTGTTGCAGCTGTTGTTTCCGAGCAACATGCAAACACAGCTTATAGACTGGGGAGGATTGTGTCACTGGCATTTCATTTGTTAGACAACATCCAGATATCATTCCTGGTTTTACTAAACAGCATGTTTAAATGACATATACCATAAGAAAGGTTTGCAGGGACAGTAGAACTCTATTTAATGAACATTTTTAAATCAGTCAGGCAGCACATTCTTAAAAGTTACTCTGGACATTATTGTAAATATTGTTAATTCACAAAGGCTGAAATTAGTCTTTTAATCTCAAATAGAAGTCAAGTCTCTTATATAGCGGTCATTCTTGCAACAAATATGAAGAAGTGTCTTCAGTCAGAGGCTTTTTAAGATTTGTTGTAAAACTGACCACTACTGGAAATTCTTCCAGTCCAAAGCATCAACATCCAGGACAACTCGTTGAAGATACAACTTCTAAATTCACTTTGGTATAGATAAAATATTTGTGAATTTAATTGGAATAATGACAGAAATGAACACTCTCACATTAAACATTTATTATTCCCAAAACTTTTATATATAAACATTTAACAACAGAGCATTCAGTTCAACACGTAAAAAATATTTATGTTTTTAGATAGCATCTAAGTTCATGTTAGTAATTTCAGTTTTAGTTTTTTGCATCTTACTGTACATGTAGTTGACAATGATGTGTGGATTGCATTTCTAGCATCTCTTCTCATAACATAAAAATGCATTAATTAAAAATAGATTTAAGCATAAACCTTTTATTTAACAGCACAAGGTAATCCTGAATGCTTATTAATCTTTCTCTTACTTCTGCACAATGAGAAGATTATATTTCATTGTATATTTTTTTTAACCTCTTTTCTGAATGGATAATGTAGGACGTGATTGTTTTGTCTCCCTCAAATATTTCCACCAATCATTTTAGTCCTGGTGCTTTTAGTTTGAAAAATGAGTTTTCCATCCCGAAGAGCCACTATCATTCAATTATTAGATGTATCTCTTCTCCAGTACATCTAAATGTACTGGAGAAGTACATTTAGATGTACTTCTCCAGTACATGTAAGCCTTTAGTTATGAATTCATAACTAAAGGCTTATGAATTCCTTCATAAGCCTTTAGTTATTTAGCTTTACATTCAAAGACTAACAGAAATAGCTAAATCCTACCTATTGTCAAATTCCAGAATAAATATAACACAGATATTTATATTCATGTTTTTGCCATGACTTACTGTTTATACTCTGTGCTCCAATTGCTCACTCCTTTAGTACAGTTGAGCTCAAAATTATTTGGATTTTAAAATAATTTTGGATTATTTATTTAAAGTTTTATTCTGATATGGAATTAGACATACATTACTCAACAGGACAATGTAAAAGAGTGCCAATTTTGAAAAAGAAAAGTATCTACTTTTATTTACATTTCAATAAAAAATGCAAAGTCAAAAATAATTTACACACTTCCTTAAAAGAAACAGAAAAATCTATTGGGGTCACTGCAAACAAACCTTCCTTGTTAGAAAAGTTTGATTTTTTGCGTGTTTCTTCTGGTTGTTTGACTGTTTATCAATCCAACGACTGCTAGAGTTAAGCACCAGCCCAAATCTTTGTCTGACTTTGGCTGGCCCACTCTAACCAATGTTGCTCTAAAACTATATCTAAGGTGGGTATGAATAATTATGAGCCTAATTGCATTTCGTGCATTACATCGAGCACTGACGGTTTTCTTTCTCTCACTAAACAAAAACAGATGAGTTTGTAAGCTGCCATTAACTCGTTTTGCTGGCAAGTTCTGTGCATAGTATTACCATGACAACAAGTCGTGTATACAGTACAACACTGAAAGGGACAATGTTATTCACTTACACAAATGAACTACACCTTCAGAGTTTCACCACTGACTTCGCCGACTGGGAGAAAGACGTGAGCAGGATTTGAACACCAGATCTTGAGTTCAAGCCAAGTTTCAAGTCTTATGTGCCAGTCTTGGTAAAGTCAGGAATCTATTTGTTGTGTAACCAAAGTGTTCCTCAATTCTGTGTCTCTATATCTAAATACCGCTGCGGTGGCAAATTGTACACAGAAAAAAGGAACCATGTCTTTGAACCCTTAAACTTCATTTTGTGCATAAAGACGTTTCACTACAGAAAGAACTGAAAAAGTCTTTGAACATGTTAAAAATATTTTCACATAAATCAGTAAATAAAAACATACTTAAAGAAAATCTATGACAAAATAGTTATTGTACAATCTTTCAGGAAAAAAGTTTCACTACAAGTAGAAATACATTACACATAGTTATTACTTTGTATTCTTCACTATCTCTCAGCCTCTTCACTGGCTTTAGGAGCCGAGCCCTTACACACCAGACCCAAACTGCTGTTCGGTAAACTTTGATTGTATTTCAGGTTTCTTCCTCCTTTAAGAATGAAAATCAATTTGGAGCGGTAGTTATCTCCGGCCAGGAAGTACAGGATCGGATCGATGCAGCTGTTGATGCTTGCCAGCGGCCTGGTGATTTTGTAGGTGAAGTTCACGATGTTGAGGAACTCACAGTTGAGATTCAACACACGGGATGTGTAGTAGAGAGTCCGTGTGATGTGAAATGGGACGAAGCTGACAGCGAACACCACCAACACCACGATGATGAGCTTGATAGACTTCTGCCGCGACCTGGAGGACTGCTGGCTGGAAGATAATCCTCGTCTGGGCTGACACAGGGTCCGAGCCATTAGACAATAACACACCAAAATGACTATGAAGGGGACGCCAAACAGCAGCACCATGACTACAGAACTATAGTCAACGTACTTTTCGAAGGCTTCCTGATTTGTTGTGTCATGGCACAGCGTGTCATTGTCCCTCCTTGACGTGGTGACGAATATGAGGTTGGGCACCAGGCACACTGTCACGACACACCACACCGAGCCACACACCAGGTGAGCATGACGGGACTTTACCTTAGTTAGCACTTTGATGGGGTGGCAGATGCCAAGATACCGATGCACACTGATGCAGGTGAGGAAGAGGATGCTGCAGTAGAGATTGGCGTAGAAGAGGAAGCGGACTGTTTTGCAGGCAGCCACGCCGAAGGGCCAGTCACTGCGGTTGGCGTAGTAATAGATGAGAGTGGGCAGCGAGAGCACATACAAAAAGTCGGACAGGGCAAGGTGGAACATGTACACGGTACTCGGGTTCCACGGGCGCATCTTTATGAACATCCACAATGCCATGGCGTTGAGAACAAACCCAACAACAAAAACCAGGCCGTAGGATACAGGAAGCAGGATGTATTTAAACTCCTCATTAAAACGGCAGCTGGCATTAAAGACTGATGTGAAAACCTCTGACTGGTTGTGTGAACTAGAGTTCCTGATGATCAGCTCCATGTTAGGCATGTTAAAGACAGTAGTTGACAAAACCTAAAAAGAAAAGAACACAGAGATATCAGGGTTTTCGTTGCAAGAACATGTCGAAACAAACATCCATCGTCTACAGCCGCTTTTCTGTGCAGGGTCAATGGGTTGCCGATGCCTAGCTTCAGCTGTCATGGGGTCAAAGGGGTGGGACACTCTGGGCAGGGCAACACAAAGACATACAGAGTGAATGCACACTCACATGCGCAAATCTAAGGGCAGCTTAGATTACTCACTTAACCCCATATTTTTAGACTGTGGGAGGAAGTCAGAATACCCAGAGAGAAACCCTGCATGCATGTGGAGAACACGCAAAAACCTATGATGGCTTTAAAGTTTTATAATCTTTCATGATCTCCACTTACATAAAGGAATGAGAATTAAAAAACCTAAATCACTAATCTTTCCACATCTAGAACCAAAATCCTAGACAGCAACAAACAGGACTTTATTGCTGCCCATGCTTGTTCTGAAAATATTACTTTAGATGCAGCACAAACAAATTAATTTCCATATATCTTTAAATATGTCTTAATGTGATCAACCCAAAAGTCTAATTACATTCAATAATGGAAAAAGTTATCCATTACAGAAGCCAAGAGGTTTGTCCACATATTCTTATTTCCAACGATTTTCTTGAGATCACAAGTTCATTTCCTGATGGTTTCTTGAGATAACAAATTAACCTCAAGAAAAAGTTTGTTTTCTCAAGATTACGGAAAATCTAATTTTGTTTGATTCCATTCTTCAAATGCTTATTTTCTCTATATTAACTTGTTTTCTCGAAATAACATCGGAAAAAAACTATGTGCGAAAACCAACTGCTCTCAGCTTTGGGAATCCACAGCAACCTGGGCTTTTATCAAATAGTAAACACTTCTTAAACCCAATAAATAGCTTAGCCACTTTTTATCAGGAGTCAGCAGGACCTGGCAACAAGTATTTTACAATTCTAATAATTACTTGTTTTAATTCAGTTTTACTAGTAGCTTTTACAACATAAACTACATGTTTAAGTTCATACAACAGCATTTCAATCTGATTTGACTGCAGTTTGCAAGGCCACTCTAAGACCTTTGTTTTGTTTTTATTTTGTGTAGTTTTGACATTGACTTGCCTTTTAGAGAGTAGAATTAATGATTCTATCAATCACAGCAAGTCATCCAGGACCTGAAGCAACAGAACAGCCCCAGATATGCTTACCTGTAGATATAATGTTCTTTTTCTGAGACAATATGCTAGTTTTGCACCAGAGGTAATTGAAAGCCTACCAGCAAAAACGTTTCAATTTTGTCTTGTCAGTCCACAGAATGTTTTCTTGCAACTCTTGAGGACCACAAAGATACTTTTTGGCAAATGTGAGACAGGTCGTTGTGTTCTTTTTGAGCAACAGCAGATTTCCCCTTTGAACTTTCACATGAGTGCCAGAAGAAAAATACATATAAAAAGTAATTTTTTCCCTGTATTTAACAATGATACTAGTTTTGATCTAAAACTACAGTAATATGATACCATCAAAGGCTTTAAAACTTAGTGAGTTTCTTGTCTACAAACAGTCACACAGTAGGAAAGCTGTCACAGATTCATAACATGGAAATTTCATTTGGTATTGAGGCCTGATCCTATAGGACAAAATACTAGAATAGTTCATCTCAACTACTTTTCATATTTTTCTCTGATCAGTTACAACAAAATACTTTCTGACCTTGATTGCAAAATATATTCAGAGAGTTTGATAGAGTTTAAACATTGAGCTAATTTTGAATGCAACATGCAGCTGAACACAGATATTTACATGCTGCATAAAAAACACCAATCTTTTTTCATCAGACTTAACTACCATAGTATCTCTTAGCAAAATGCAAAAATGTGTGAACGTGTTTGTGAATGGGTGAATGACTGAATGTAGCGAGAAGCGTTTTGGGTCCTCTGGACTTAATAAAGCGTTATACAAACACATTTACCATTTCCAAATTCAAAAAAGTGATTAAGAAAATCAGTTCCTTTTTATTCTGGCTTTTAGCAATTCTAAATAACTTTGGTAATCCAAAATTATCTAAAAGAGAAAAAGTTTCTCTTTTATAACATCAGACAGCAATAAAAAATACTTACATCTCTAATGCCTCTTTAATTAGCTTCTTTGAATTTAATTAATAAAGAAAATTGCAGTCATCCTCAAATCAAACCTTGATGTACACCCATCTTGCAGTTTTGAAAGTTTAAGCAAACCCAAGCATATATACATTATATAAAGGGTCTTACTGCAATATATTTCACACATCAACAGTCATTTACCATACCTGTAAGACATTTACTTGATGATGTCACAGAACAGGCTAACTTAAACTGAGCTATCGTAGGTTGTGGTTTAGAGTTGTTTGCTAAAATTAATCAAGGTTTCCCTGAAAATAAAGTCATTACAAAACATTTGTCTCTCATTTATCACAAATTATGTTTTCACAGATGTGCAACTTGTTTGTGGTTTTCATACTAATGAACCCCAGATGTTTGCTTTCTAGTTATCTCCATTAAACAAGGCTGTCCACTCTGACCTGCAGATCAAGAAAAACACCAAATGATTTTAAAAATTAGTGAAAATGAGTAGGGAAAAGTTTACTTTGGTTCTTTTTAAAGTTAATTTACTTCAAACCTTTAAGGTTTGTGTCTGAAATTACCACAAAGTAATGTTTCACTCAGTGAGTGATTCAGATTTGAAGGGGAAAGCAACACTCACACTTTTCTCTTGATCAGTATCACTTTATCTGTATCAAGAGAAAGAATATATACTTACAACTGTGTAAGAGTTGTAAAAATATAACTCATGCCAAAGGCTTTACATCACATGGATGATACTCTTCTTCAGAAAAGGTAAATAAACAAAAAAAAGAAAAACAAGTTGCTCTTGTTTTTCTTTTTGCTTCTGGCAGCAGTTTGTCATTGTTATGTTGCTCACCTCATATCTTAATTCCTTAAGAGTAAGACCAACCTCTTCCTGGAAGATTTCATTAAAAAAAACAAGTTTTCTTAAAGATTTGACATTTCCCTTTCTCATCAAATGCCCAGTTAAATCATAAATCCAGAACTATGTGTTAAACTTTTGTACATGTTTTACTTAAATTTACTAGACACAGTAAAATGGACATGTTGAAGCTCATACCAGCACACAGTAATAAATTACATGATAACAAAGGTTCATTTTCTGTAAGGTACTGGTTTGTAAACAAAATTAAACCCTACGACGTAATCCACACTTCAGTCTGAATTCATTAATTTAATGGACAATAAATCCCACATTTAGAAATTGTTTTATTTTTTTTATCGCTGTTGCCACATTTATTGCCACTTCTAAGACGTCCAACAAAGACATGTTTTACTTAATCACTTTAGCAGGTTTTAATTAATCTACAACTTTCTGTTATAGATTACCTTCCATCTGCCTTCTTCAAAACAGAAAAACAAAAAAATATATGCTATTCAAGTAAAGAAGATATGTCTTGAATCCTTGCAAAGTAATGCAAATGGCTGCAAAAAAGCTACTCATTTTGTTGATCTACAGTCAGTAAAAACAACTGGAGGGTTGCACAGAAGAACTCTAAATTTTTTTTCCACCTCTCACTGTGAGGGGAAGGTTAAGGAAGGAAACAAACAAAAACAACATCATTATTAGAGGAGAAATTTTGCTCTAGCTGAACCAGGGTTTTATTTGTAGTTGTTTTTTTGACAGAGGTGCTATTAAATGTTGCAGGCGCTGTGACCATGTGCAATGTTCCACCATTTTACTGCTAAACAGCATTCCAGTGTTTTTATGCCACCACACTACACATTCTTGTAACATATTCTAAGCAGAACACAATCAAAACTACCGGTTTTAACGTTTAATAAGGCTGGTTCTAGATACAACTAGTTCTAGAACTAGTTCATAATGTGGTTGAGGAATTGCTTTTTATGAACAATTACTCCTTCTGGTTTTCAGCAACAATGTTTGCTGCTACTTTTTCCACTTCTGGACTATTGTTATTGTGCCAATATGGTGTTGTTGTTTTCTTTACAGCTGGGAGTAAGTGTTAGCATCTCAAAAGCTCATATGATACCTGAGCTATGACCTCAAAACCCAGATGAGTACAAAAGAGGCTTCATAGCTGCAGAGCACCAAGTTTCTTTGTCTGGTTTTCTATCCAAACTTAAAGCGAGACTTAAGGAGGGAAGGCAAAAGCAAATGATGCAGATTAGCAATGCTTGCTAACAAGAGATGGTGTCATCCAGGACATGTTATTGTGAAATATTGTCTTTTTGTGTCCTGGACATTGAGCTGTTTGCATGTCATTAGAGTGTCATATGGCAACAGTGTCTTCAGTCAGAAGCTTCTTCAGATTCGTTGCAAGACTGACCGCTACTGGAGATCTTTCTTGTCCACCTCATCTCTACAACTACTGTATTAAGATACTTGGATGATATGACTTATGAAAACATTTAAAGTGTTTTTAAAATTAAACATTGTCATTATTACATTACATTACATTAAGTTCTGCAAGTTGATCTTGGTATAAAAGAAGTACAAATAATTATCAGATCCTTTCATTAAATAATGTTTGTAAACAAACATGAACTACATATTTGGCTTTTTTTCAAAAACTCACTTTCTCTTTATTTCACTAACTTGTTCCGCTCTGTTGAGAAAAGAAATTAAGAAAAAAGACCGACAATGTTCCTCTTTTATTATCGTCTATAGATTGCTCATAGTTTTGTTCTCTTTTTGTCCGAACTAAGCATCTGGTTTTCCGGATTTTGCGCAGTTCAGTCAAGACTTTGAAAACAAAGTTGAGTGAACACGGCTGCCTGCACTCACCTAAGCAAAAATCCTAACAGCGTTGCTGTCAGGAAGCTCCGATCCTCGAAAGTTGTTTATTTCCCTTCTTCACTTGTTTCCTGGAGCAAGAAAAGCGCTTCGTTGGTGCGTCTCGGTTGGTGTCCAGAAGCGACTGTTTAGATTCACGCTTGTTGCAATTTGTGGTAGGAAGCTGGAGGGTTGGAGTCCATGGCAGCGCAGCCAGAAACGTCAGTCAACACTGAGAGGAGTAAAAATGGGGGAGGAAATGGAAGCTGGAGAGTGAACAAAGCATGCAGCCTAAAAAAAAGAAAAAGAAATTGGCCGTAAGGTGTCAGATTTCTTTTCAGAGCTTAAATAATCCCGTTTATGAATGTAAAATACACGCCATGTCAGTTATAGTAAGGGAGAAAATAGAGTTTGGTTGAAGTGAAATATCATGAGTTAAAGCTATATATCTTTAGAGCAGTGGTGCCCAAAGGTTGGGGTCAGGACCCTAAAGTGGGTCGTACAATTCTGGGTATGCGGTCATAAAACGTTCTCCAGATATGACTGCAAATGAGCCTTCCCTGCAATTTAAGACGAGGTTCAACATTCATTTACCAGGAACCTTTAGATGGAGGGGAGAGAGAATGATAACTATGCAGACTTTTGTGAATTTTAAATGCTTAGCACAACCATAATCTCCATGTTTATTATGGCCAAGAACTTCAATAGTTTCATCAAATCACAGGGCATGTCTCCTAAACATAAAGGGCTACACATTTATAAACTGGAATCTGACTTTTCAAAGCTACTTTGGAGAATAGTCATAATCTCTTATACCATCTTCATCTTCGAGATAATCTATAAACGCTGTTTCCAAGTCTAATTATTATGGAAGCCCATTTCCAACACTGATGAAAAAAAGTGTATTATGGCATATCTCTCTCATAATTATGAGATAATATGTCTATTTTTATCCTCCTCCAAAGCTGCTTCTTTTGACATGGGATTTTTCCAAAACCTGCTGGATTTCAAGGCTTGTAAATCCATTTCTGAAGTATTGCCCAATGTTAGCAACATTCATTTCTTTCTATGGATTTGTCTCATTCACCTCTTTAGAATGCCAGAGAGCCAATTCAAGCCAATTCATAGAAGATATACTTCACAATTGTGAGACACAAGTTTGTTTTGTTTTTGTCATCAGAGTCAAGTAGTGTTAATAAATCTCTTCTTTCAAAACAGGATACACTTTCTTTTTTTTAATGCTACTATGAAGAACAGTAACCAACTGGTTTTAAAATGGCAGATAAAAGTTATGGTGTAAGTTTGCAAGAATGCTGCCAACACAAAGGTGTGATAAGTTTAATAAACTCAGATAAGTTCTGCAAAATTCAGAATACAACAGAGACAGTAATCAGATTACTTTAACATTTAGCATTTCAACTGACTTGAAAATATGTCGTACTTGTTCTGACTGGATAATTAAACCGGTTTTTCATGGTTGTGTTAAAATATCAGTTAGAACCCTGTTTGCCCCCCTCAGCAAGTTATGACCTGTCTTGATTTGTCCTGATTTTAATACCCATTAGTCGTGTGTTAATCTAAAAACAAATCATAGTTTTGTTTTTTTTTTCTGCAGCCTTATCAGGAAGGAGGTTTACTGGGTGAAGTAGCGTTTTGACCAGTTTTACATATTTCTGTATCAGTTTGGGAGAAGCGAATTTTAATTTGAATATCTAACAGAAAACACATTTTATTTCTCTTTTTCCAGTTTGGATGACACAACATTCTTGCATTCCCACAACTTTGTCTTTCACAATCCATTCTGTCAAGTTTTAAATCATTCTAGTCTTCAAAGAGGAGTACAGATTTGCCTAAATGTGCTTTTTGCAAAGCAGAAACACATTTTGATGAGGGAAAAGAACTCACACAATTATTCAAGGTATAACTGTTCAAATGTTTAATCATCTGGAGATCTTACCAGTCACAAGTCTGCTTCCAGATGCTGCGGCATAAATCTAAAAATAACAGATGTTGTTATTGAAGCAGACTGCAACAACATATTGCTGTTAAAATAAAATAATGCCAACTCAACTCTGGGAGTATTTTCTAAAAGCCAGCACAGGAAAAGTTTTGTTAAAGTTGCAGCAACTACTAGCAACTTCACAAGACTTTGATGTTCAGAAAGTATTAAAATAATCTTCTAATTTATAAATACATATAATTTATCTGACACTGATGTCTGAATCTTACAAGGAGTTAAAATTGCAAAGAAAGAGAAGGACATTTTTTTTTAATCATTTTAATATTTATTAAAGGAATACATTTGGGAAATGTAACAGTTTACAAAACATTCTGGGGGAAAATGTTCAAAAATCAACAAAGTAAGAAATAACATTACAACAACATCTGAAACCATTCATGTATATACACTGTACAAAATTGAAAATTACTTTTTTAAACTATCTGACACTAAATCAATTAATCAAAACTTGAGTTACATAGAGGCGTACTTCTGTCCATACTTTAGGCAACACCTGAAAAACATAATTATTCTTGTATTATTCCTTGTGTGACATCATGGAAGAATAAAAAAAAAATCTAACAAGATATCAGAAAGAGAATTATTGTCCTCTAAAGATCTATTCAAACTGTTCAAGCAATTATGTGCAAATATAAATACTGTTGGAATCTCCATTCATTATACTGTTCTCCAAATAGATGGGCTTATGCAAATACTCTAAACATTTTTGGTCCAAGCACCGTAATGAAGTTTAAAAGGCAATTCTAAATACCCAGGAAATGCTTGTAAACTTATAACTTATAGGCCAGTGGGAAAAAAATTGTCTGATAATTATTTCTCATTAATCTGAGTGAGATGTTTGAAGAAAATCACTGAACGAGGCTGAGAGAAAATAAAACAATTTCCAGGAAGTTTATACAAAGAAGTACACAAAATTAGAACAAAACAGACATCCATCATGTGATTCTGTCGGGTCCACTTTCTGGCTGGAGTGGAAGTTTTGTTTCACATCAGACAAACCCTCTGATGTGAAACAAATCAATATAGATGGGCACCTGATTACGAACAGATTTTTAGATAATGATAGAGTCACGCAACGTTGCACAACCAATGAGCTAAAGGGAATTTAAAGTTGGCCGGTTACCAAAGCTCTCTTGTTTTGTCCAGTGCAGATGGCTAACAACCGTTTGGGATGTCAAAAACATTCATCCTTTTCACAGAATAACTTCTTACTTTGAGACAGATTTTTCATTTTGGCTAAACTGGGAGTACATTGTGTCCACATGATAAAATCCAGCTGGTTAGCTGAAGTGAGGTGAAAACCAAAACTTTCCTGGAGAAAGTTGTGAAATATATAAAAAAAAGAAATATCTCACTTATGTGCAATGAAGTTTAGCTCTTAAGAGATCCAAACCAACAAAATTGCTATAAGCATAAAAACAAAGCCCCACTGACAAATATCGTTAAAGTTAACATATTTTTTTTTTCCATCACATACTCAGCGCATTTTAAAACTTTCACAACTCTATTGGGTAATGTTTGTGCTTTGTCTTGTGATTCTTCTTCTTTCAGTGAGCTAGTGGAAAAATGAGTTCATCAGTGGTGTGATTTGTTATAAGGGGAAACAATTTGCAATGAAAACATGCTTAAGTAGATACTCCAGAAATGCTACCCCCAAAAAACAGCCTGACCTGAATATGAATAAACATTTACTTTCCGTAGTTGTGGCACTTTGACTTGTATCTGCGTTATCTACTGGATCTTAGTTTTTTATTGAAGATTCACATAACAAGGCGTGGGATGATAAAGTCTAGTCGTAAAGAAATAAAATCCAGCCGGATATGCACTTCAGCTGAAGACAATAAACTCAGATTAAATCAGAAGATTTACTTAATAAGTTACTAAAGCCTCAAATGTCAGTGACCTACATGCAATGAATCTAAAAGGTTTTATATAGTGTTGGAATAACCTATGCTGACAAGAGCAGAAAATACTGTAACTCATTTTAATTATTATTACACATCCATCCATTTTCTTTACATCCTTGTCCCTAGTGGGGTCGGGAGAATTACTATTATTATTATTATTATTATTATTATTATTATTATTATTATTATTATTATTATTATTATTATTATTATTATAGTATTATATGTGATAAATGTGTTATATTGTTAGAATCTTTGGCTACAGATCAACAATAAGGCAATAAATCAAAAATCACATCCATGGTAATGATTATATTGTAATGACAATTGACAGATTTATAACTTTCATAAAGAAGATACAAAATATGAACATAGTGTGATTAAAGTCGACTCGTTTTAATAATGTTTTTCTGTTAGTTCTACATGGCTGTAAATGGTTAAGTCCTGTTTAAATAAAATATATATATAGAGATCCTACTTTATATTTTTTTCAAGGAGAATTTTAGAAAAACTTGTTTTTGATCGAGTGAGTCAACTAATGAGTTTCAGTCTCGTTTGAGACCAACCAAACAGAACCAAAGGAAGATAATTGCATAATTACAATTCTTTAGCTGTTAATTAAATGCTGTGTTCCCCAAGGCTCAATATATGGTCCCATTTCTTTTCATCTGTACACCCTGTCTCTTGGGGATGTCATCAAGAGACACATGTTCATAGTTATATAGACGATACACAGTTTTATATCACTGTGTGTCCTGATGCCACAAGACCCTTAGATCCCAGTTTCAACTGCATCTTTGACATCAGCAGGTGGTTAGTGGAAGACTTTCTGCAGCTCAGCCTGAAAAAAGCAAAGTTATTAGTCAGAGTTGGTTCTGACACCACCCCCCTCTGGGGTTGTGAAGGACCTTGGTGTTATCGTAAACTTAAAATCACACAGAAATGAAACAAAAGTATCATTCTTTGACCTAAAAAACATTTCAGGAGTGTGACAGTTTCTCTCTCAAGCCAGAGACCTTGAGCCACACTTTCATCATTAAAGCCACTTCTCCACTATCATCTCATTCTAACCGATAATTTCTGTTTCAGTTCTAGCTAAATTGCGTGTGTCTCCTTCGGTGATGTGTTCCTCACTATGTGGGCGTGGAAATGGGCAGGAACTGGGTGGGAAGCTCTCCGCTTCGGCTTCCAGCGCCTTTCAGGATTTATTTAAATTATATTTTTATGAATGGGGGGCTGGGGAGGGTTAAGCTTTGTATGTTCTGAGTCTAAAATATTTCTCTAATTTTGCTACTGACTGATGTCCAAGCCACACCGGGGTCAACAAGTTGGCTTTGATCCCCAGAAGCTCTTTCATTAACCCCTAAAAGTCAAACCAAACCCTCTGGTGAGGCGTATTGTATTACAGCTATCAGCATGTGGAACCATCTTCCTCCAAAAACAGACTTTTTTAAGCAAAGTCTACGAATGAGTGTTTTTGTAATTGATCTTTATTATTTTTAACCATTTATTTCTTTTTAGTGTCAGTTGACGATTATTTTTAACTTATTTTTTGCTTATGCATTGAACCTTTTGGCTTTTACCAGTTTTGCCAATTTAGTTTACTCTTTTCTTTCTTGCTTACTTACTTCTCTGTGGCTTTTTATATTGCCAGTGTTTTCCATTTCAGCTATAATAGTTTCCTCTGTTGCCATGGTTACAGTTTAGCGGGTCCTCATGGGACGCTTCTGTGGGTTTTTGTTCGATGTATGAAAAGAGTTTTTGAAACTAAGATAGATTTATTGATTGACTGATCTATGAAGTAAAAAAAAATATTCTCATTCCATCTCCCAAAATTCTCTAAAATATTTTTTATCTGACATCAGCTCAATTTTGTGCCACAAACTAATTTACTTATTTGGCTGCTTCTTCAGTATCCCACTTGACTTGCATTAATAAAAAAAAAAAAGTTGG
Organism: Brachyrhaphis roseni; assembly: GCA_903066815.1. Lineage (NCBI taxonomy): Eukaryota > Metazoa > Chordata > Actinopteri > Cyprinodontiformes > Poeciliidae > Brachyrhaphis > Brachyrhaphis roseni. The sequence goes on along the minus strand of CAEFZY010065219.1, from coordinate 65,635 downwards.
AAAACTGTAGGAACTGAATCATCAGTGAGTTTAGGGTTTTGTGGGAATATATTTCTCTTCACAAATTTGAAAACCTCTTCAGCACCATCTGCAAAAAAGAGAAAAATGTGTCAAAACATATAAAACCAATTAGAAATTAAACATTTGACTATATTGACAGAATATTTAGAATCCTGTCAAAATGTGAGACAGAGAAACTGTATGAGCCTCTATACTGCAACAGATTCATAAGTTAAAACTATTTTTATTATTATTTCATAGACCACAGTCATCTTAAAAATGAATGCTGCAAACTGCATCCAATGAACAGGCTACTAGAATAATGTCTCTGTTTTCTAAAAATGTTCCTTTGGAAATTTCTGTTGGAGAGTGCCTCCTATTTGAGACTGCCAATCTAGAAACTCTCAGCCTTAATTGTAAAATGTTCCCACTTCAAATGAAGGTGTTAATGCTGTATTTTTTGTTGCTAGATGCAAATTCTGCCATCTTTACTGTGATTAATTGATACACCTCTGTTTCACATGTTGCATCTTTTGCACGCAAAATTCAAACTTACTAAGATTTTAAGACTAACCAACACACAACAGCATTCAACCGTGAAGAGGAAGGTTTTCAAAATGATTTGTAAACAACAATCCAAAAAGGGTGGTTGTCATTTATATTCAGCAGCCTTCATTCTTAACACCCTAAATAAAGTCCAGTGAAATGTCTGATCGTACAGCAGGACTTTTTAGGAAAAGCTTGGGAGGAGCCAAAAGTCTCTGAGTTTGAAAAACAAGTGTAATCTATGGACTCCAGTAGCAGACGATCCACTGCCAACATCTAAACATGCCTGTATCTGGAACATAGGTATGTGCTGACGTTTACTTTGTTTTGACCAGAACCCTATAAAAGGGATGCTGTCTAACAATTGGGGGAACTTCACTATGATTGGGCCAAGATTTCCTCATGATTCGGTTGTGCTGCAGTTTGTAATAAAACTTTGCTGTCCAACCCAAGTCATGCAGGCAGAGTCTCATTCCTGAAGCATCACCACACAGGACTCTGACAGAAGACACCAAGCCAGTGCAACCAACTACCTTCATAAATTACTTCTTAATTGGATAGAGTCCTGTTGTGCATAATTTAATATCAGTATATGCAGCTATAGGTTCATCAAAAGATTTGCAGAATACAGAATGAACACTACACTCATTTTTATTTGCAAAAAAAAGAAAAAGAAAAGTTAAGATTGTGAAGACAGCCAGTTAGGCTCAAATTGTTTGTCACTTCAAGCATTAACACGAGGAGTAAAACGGCGTTTCAATGCAAACGCCGTTTGCAGATCTTTCTGTTTGGAGTTGATGCATGTGAGACGGTGAGAACAGCCTTTTTCTTTATGTACGGTTCACAAGTCGATACAGAGATTGTAACACTCATCAGGAGGAATAAAAATAATAAATCACTCAAGTGGAAGGTAACCTCAAGAGAAACATTGAAGAAATAAATGAAAACTGCTCTGTCACATTGATTCTTTCACCTCTATAATAGAAGCACCAATGCTTCCCTGCAAACACTGTTCTGCTCAGAGACGAAGCGCGTTTTCATGTGAACTGGTGACTTTTTTGCACATGAACTGCGTTGGCTTATGTTAATTTAATGATTTGCAGTTACATAGCAGCTTTAACCTTGGTGTCTCTGCAAAGCTCTTCAGTGTTTCTTATTCAACTGATTTATACTTCCCTGAATTGTTAAAAAAGCCATGCTAGGTGTTGGCCTGTCTTCAGGAGCAACATGGATGGCCCAGAAACTGTCAGCATTTTGAAGGGACAGGTTATCAGTGCTACACTACAAGGCCTTCTCATTTGTATTGATTCAGTAGCTTTAATTCATTCATTTCAATCAAAACTCAGCTAACAAATGTAGCCAATCATATTTAGTGTTACTGCCAAACTCGGTGGTGCAAAGAGTAACCAAAAAATTGTACTCAAAGAATCCAATCATTTAATATTTAAAAATTATATCATGCAGATCAAAATATAAAGATAAGTGGAAATTTTGGCATTTTAAGAACAAAAATGTCAATAATTCATATATGTAAAAAAAAAAATAACAAAATCAGACAAAATAATTTTTCCAAATCAGTTTCTTTCAATAAAAAATTTATGAAACTTTAACAGAAACTGCAGGTGAATGTCTGTTTTGTGAATGTCTGTGTTTTGTGGATTTATGGTTAAAACATGTTTGTTTTTCATTCAGTGGGTAGAAAATCCAGAAATTTTACTCAAGTAAGAGAAGAATACTTCATAATAAAATTACTGAAGTAAAAGTAAAAAGTACGGTGTAGTAAAAATACTAAAAGTAAACTTTTTTTCAATAAAGTTACTCAAGCAAATTTAATTGAGTAACTAGTTACTACCCAACACTGGCCAAACTGCAGTTATGGTCAAACTATATGGCAGCTGTTTCTCATGGTAAATTGGATGAAGATCAAAGACATTTTGTCAAAAATGTTTATTGTAAGATATTAAATGAAAGTGAAGAGTCAGTATTTACACAGTTGCCCTTCACCTTCTCAACTTCTGCTACTCATTCTGGTATAACAGAAATCTATATAAGTATTGGGCCAAATCTTGACCAATAGTGACCCACTCCCGGCTTCAAAGCACTTGAGGTTGATCAGTTTATGTTTCTTTTTCTGCTTTCACCAAATTCTGTTTGAATTTGAGAAAGTGCTTTTAGATGATTATTTGATACTCTTCATATAAAGTTACTGGCTTGGATGAGAAGCATCCACGTAAGTGTAATGATTGTATCAGGATGCTTCAGTATCATCACCGTTTCTTCTCTCCAACATGTTCAAAAACAATCAGAATCATAATTATCACATCCATTCTCATTGCTCCTGCAGATATTTTGTTTGGTCTTACTGTTTTTCTTGGACAGATGCAGCTTGTGTGCAATCTTTCTCACAAAGCTGCCACCCAAAAGCCTTCGCCCCTCATTGTGCATACAGATACGCTTACAGTCACCTTCTGCCAGTGTTGTCCTGGAGTTTGCTTGCAAAGTTTGGACATAAAGAAGCCCTGTTCACTGCAAGTGAATTGAAGCTATTTCAGATAACCATTGCTAACACAAGAAGAAAATGAATCACGAATCATTTCACCTTGACTCTTTCACAGCTTCACCTTTTCTTCTTAACTGCTTTGACATGAAGTTACTTTATGAAATTTCAATGAAAATTAATGCAAAACTGGATGGAAATAAACAGAAGCTTATAAAAACAATGCAACAGGGAGTGCAGGCGGAAAGTGGTCCAATGAAATATTAGCACATACCAATGTTGTTTATGTTGTATAAACAAACTTTTCCTATTTCAGATAATTAATGAATGATAAATTCAACGTTTAAAAACTGAAACCTGAAAAGAACTTGGCTATAAAAAGTTAAACCATGCGGTTCTTTCACACTTTTCCTATCTTTTATAAACTACAATAGTACATAATTATCAAGAAGAAAACCCAAATTAACTCAGTTGAAGGATTTAAGTCTTTTCAGGTGTTTCTTCATTTGATTCTAACTTGGCCAGAACTTGACAACACTCCCACAGATGATGATGCACTCATGGTTAGCTGGTCAGTGCCTTAGCGGTCACTGACACAGACCTGCAGTCAGCTGAGTTGTTTGGTGCTGCCTTAATAAGTAACTACCTCCACTGAATGCTGCACACACAAAACACAGCCAGACTCAGACAATATTCAGGAGTTATTTTTAGGAACTGGATTTTCCCTGCTGCAATCTGTTATTACATAGAAGTGAGATGAGATGGAAAACATAAGGTGATGTTGTGAACATGGATATTGTAATGTCTGATCGTGCAGGAGGACTTTTTTGGAAAGACTTGGGAGGAGCAGATGCGCCAAAAGACACTGAGTTTGAAAAACAAGTGTGATCTATGGACTCCAGTAGCAGACGATCCACTGCCAACACCTAAACATGCCTATATCTGGAACATAGGTATGTGATAACATCTACTTTGTTTTGACCAGAACCCTATAAAAGAGATGCGGTCTAGCGATCGAGGGGATTTCACTATGATTGGGCCAAGATTTCCTCACGATTCGGTTGTGCTGCAGTTTGTAATAAAACTTTGCTGTCCAATCAAAGTCATGCAGGCAGAGTCTCATTCCTGAAGCATCACCACACCGACATCTTGAGGACTCTGACAGAAGACACCACCATATCATTGTAGGAACCTTACGGATGAAAAAAACTGCAGTCATTTTCTCTAAACCTCAGTCTAAATCTCCTAATTGACTTCTAAACATTGACATATTTGGTCAATCTTGCATGTGGCCTAGCAGCACTAAATCACCAAGTTAGCGTAATCAAACAACGTATGAGCAGGATAATGCAGGACATTAGCAGAGCTCTGAAATGGAAACTAGAGGCCATAAAAGGGAGATATCTCTTCCTCGCATCTCAAGCTTGAAAGCATGAGATGACACACATTATTGCTTGGTGGCATTCAAGTGTTGCTTTATCAACTTTATAAACATGCGCAGTAGATGCAGCTTCTGATTACATGATTTGATAGCAACATTAGGACAGAGTAAACAATAAAAAAGAGATGGGATGGTTTCTAGAGAGGTTTCCAGGCAGGCTTCCTGTAGATATGGTTGGAGTTTATGCTCTTTTGATTTATTACAACACTGATCACTGTGGCTCAATAGTAGCAATGTTAAAAGAAAAAAAGTACATAGTGGAAAACAGATGGTAAACCTAGATTTCAAATGAGCTGTGGAAAATAAGAGAGTTATGTTTTTATACCAATTCACAGAGGCTTTAATGTCATTATAATTTCTTCCACTTCTTGATCAGTTATCTAAACTCCAGATGAACAACATATAATGTGCAATAAGTACTTCATGCATTATGTTTCCTTCTCTGTTTTGGAACAAATAACCTTGTGTTACAGTTTTAATAGAGCAGATTAAAAGACGACTGGTGTCCAGCAAATATGACGCTTCAGATCAGAGCGAGATCTGTTTAGTTCTGAAAGTTTTTCCAGTTCAGGTTCAGGACTTTGTAGCATCGGCTTTCTGTCAGTTCCAGTTCCTGGGAAGGTTTTCCAGGATCCTGCGCCGGTGTGAGGGGTTTGTTACACCTGCTGCACACAGATCCTCCTCTGTGATCCCACTGCACGAGAAAAATAAGAGTCAAGAAAATAAGAAAAAAAAAAATGCAGTATTGAAGAAAACTTTAACTTACATCCTGACTGTAACTTTGGAGTTTCTTAAATCTACAAAGGAGAACAATTTACCTAACAAAGTGTTACACATCTAAGACAAAATGTACCAAAAACCAAAAATGTTTTCTTTTCTGCACGGACTTCTTGTTCCTTGGCCCTGAAACAATCCACCCTCTCTCTGATCTGTCATGTGAACTAAACTTTATCTGAAGGCACTCAGAAACTGTTGTGTCTGAATTATTCATAAAAAAAAGGTTTCCCTCAAAATTCTTTAGGACAAAAGGATGGTAGACAAAAACAATACTAAACATACCAGTCATTTAAGAACAGAAACGTCACAAAACGGCAAAAAATAATATGATACAACATAATAATTTTAAGAAAAATCATTGCGGAAACCCAGTCAAAATTTAAACTACTGCAAATGTTAAAAGAAAAAAACAAGTTTTATCTGTTTTATTATGCTTTATTTTAACAATTTTTCATCTGCTCAATGTTTTACAGCATTGCTCTAACCATTAGAGTCTTTATATCAATTCACAGAGGAGAACAATTTACCTAACAAAGTGTTACGCATCTAAGACAAAATGTACCAAAAACCAAAAATGTTTTCTTTTCTGCACGGAAAAGAAAACATTTTCCGTGCAGAAAACAATAAAAACTAATAAATGTACTTAGGGTGTTGTGTCTTCACCCTAAGTACAAAACTTCCTCTGTGATCGTTTCCTTCCTTGGTGGAGAAACATTGAGATTACACGATGGAGAACAAGGAGGTTGTAGGCAAATTGTCTACAATGATTGAGAGACATTTCTCTGACAGACACAGTAAAACCGTCCCAAGTAAAAGTAATATCGATTCATCAATCACTTGGGAACTTTTTAATGGGTCAGAGGAATATTTGCAATGTAAGCACCATGTTAAATTATGCATAATTTAACAGAAATACAATAAAAACTAATAAAATGTTGAATTAGCATCAGAAAAATGTATAATTTCTGGTCTTCCTGGTATTGTAATAATATTAGTAAAAATAGTCAAAACAATGTTTTGACTTACAGTTGCTATAATAATGAGATAATTAATAATTTCTAAATTACATATGCAATTCTAATAGTAAATAACATTTGTTGAATAAGCTGATCGTGACTCTGCTTATTTGTATGAGCTGTTGCAGTGACATTATGTAAATCTAGTTGGAGTGGACAAGAAGAGGTGAACAATATGGCTGAAAAACATATTTGGTATCAGTAGATAACAATAACTATTTTTTTGTTTTAAATATGTGAAATACTGTCAAACTTGTGACATGACCTTTCCTCTTTTATCCACGGTTTTCACTTCACACTGTTGTTTTTTTGTTTTTAAGCAGTTATTAGACATGGTGTCAAAACTTTAAACTGCTGCGCAAGCCACTCAACAGGCTGTTGCTAGGTAACCAAAGAATGAGTGAGTTGCTAGGTAACCAATGAGTGAGTTTGCTTAGCCAGCCGTGATAGGTTGAGCAGCTAGAGCATTTTCTCTGCCTACAATGTTGTGCGGTTCTGCATGGGAGTTCAGATAGTATTCTACATCTCGAATATTGAAAATTAAACAATCAAAATTTCAATATTCAATGCTAAAATCTGGTCGGGTTTCTAGTGCAAATAGCATGTTTAAAACTAGACAAAACTAACTTACAAGTAACTTTTAAGCTAAATATAGCAACTTGTTTTCAGAAAATAATTCCTTATGATGAATAAAAAATAACTAGTTTCACGGTCAGATTACTTTACTTACAATAATCTTAAATACCAGTTAAATAATCTGCTAGTGGAACTAATTCTCCTTTATTAATATTAAGCAATTATTTACTTAAAACAAGCTGAAAATTTACTTATAAGTTAGTATCAGACGCATTATCTATCGACATTGATTCTGCGTTTATAATTATTGATTTATTGTCCAGCCTTAGCTAAATGTAACTAATTCCTACTCAAATGGGAGAACGGAGTTCAAGACGTGAAAAGATCCAGAATTGTTTACCTGAAGTAATCCAGGTCATCCCAACCACTGAGGCTAAGTCCCAGGGTGTACTTTTGAAGACCTAAAGTACTGAGAAGCTCCTGCACCGTTTCTGGTGCACCTTTCAGGACAGACACCTGGATTGAGATTAAGTAGAAAAACTTTATTTAACAAGGAATCAATAAATGTGGCATCACTAAAGGTCTGTGTTTTTTACCTCTTTATCCCAGATGCAGCCTCTGTCTCCATGCATGGACGGGCCATTTCCATAACTCGCCCTCTGCCTGACTGCAGATGGGCCTCTCTCCTTTGAAGGGAAGAAGTCGACCTCACTGAGGGACTTGGCAATCTGCAAAGCGGTGAGGGAGTTGTCACCTGTTGGGGGTTGCTTCTCAACGATCCAGGAAACAGAGTGCTGACAATGTGTCAAAGAGGTGGGGGTGTAAGGCAGAAGGGACGGGGACTTTGGGTGCATGGGGTTTCTCCTCCCTGGATGAAGCTGGCGTTTATCTCTTATGGCATTTTTATGTATGATTTCAGAGTGGTTGATGCACATGTTGCTTTCAGGCTGCATGGAGTCATGAACATTTAGTTTTCCTTGGTATTTTTCCCTGATCTGTGAAGTCTGTTCCTGGAATTGAGGGACGGCATTTCTTGAGGAAGGAGACACTGGAGACTGGCTTTGGGCTGGAAAGAGCTGATAGGACGAGTTGGTTTGGGACGGATGAAGGTCTTTGGTTAGGTTGCACTGGGACAAGATGGCTGGGATTTCAATTTCTGTAAAGTCTGATCTGTGACAGGGTCTCCTGTCGAAGCCCTGCCGCCCTGACACTTTTGGAAGCTGCAGGGCCTCGTTTCCAGACCAGATGACTTGGGGGTCCCTTCGCTGAGGAAGGGCCTCCTCCACCTTGTGTGGAACTGATACACCTTCAAAGATGAAGTAGGCAGGGTTGGTGTAGCTGCTCACTGTAGGTTTAACAGGCCTTCCCGACAGCCTACAATAAATAAAAACAGTTTATCACATGAACAGCAGGTTTCACTGCAACTATTCAGAATGACTTGAATCTATGTAAAAGTACTCAAAAAATGCAAGTTTGCATTAATCTGTGCATGCAGTTGGAGTAAATCCATCTTTTAGAAAGTTCTAAAAAATTTAGACAGCACGAGAACCAAACATTTACATCCTTCTTTCACTGCAAAAACACAAAACCTTAAAGAGTACTTTTGGTCTAGTTTCTAGTGAAAGTATCTTTGTACAGTTGAAAGAAGACAAAACTAACTTCTAAGTAACTTTTCAGCAAGATATAGATATGAGTTTGCTTTAAGATACTTGAACTAGAAACAAGACAAAAATATTTGGTAAGATTTTGTATTTTTGTTGTTTCTACAGAAACAGGCTCAGGATCTTTAATTGTACTGTCAAATCAGAGATTCATAATGAGTCTCTTGTGCAAATATCTTTGCACAAGAGACAAAGCTAACTTATGAGTAATTTTTTGGCTAAGTGTGTGAGTTTATTTTCAGCAAATAATTCCTTAAGATTAGTAAAAATATCTTTCACTAAGATATTTATACCAGAAACTACATAAAAAATACTTGATATTTTGTGTTTTTGCAATCTATTTCAACTTATGTCTTTTATGTTTCTGTTTCTACAGGAACAGGCTGAACACCTTCAATTGTACCATCAAATCAGAGCTTCAGTGACCATACTGCAAAATTTTTAGATACTTAATGCATTTGTCAGAAGTTGGGAAGTTCTCTGTGGCCATGGTGAAAGCAACGGTCTACTGCTAAGCATCTTGGATTTAGCAGGTAGTTTTCTTTTGAAACTAGTTTCTTGTTGGTTTACCTAACCAAAAACAAGAACAGAACAACCGCTTTTTAAAGAAGAAAAATGTTTCTTCTGAAACTAACCTGCTGTGTTAAAAACACAAATTCAGCAACTGGAACCTAAACACTTTGGGTATTTTTAATTAATCAAAGGCAATTTCAGTCCTGGAGATTTTGCTTTCCAAGATTTACTGACATGTCACATTCCTCCCAAACACAAAGGAACTGAATAAAACACCAATAAAAAGTTCCATGTACTAAAATATTAAATTGTTAAACATTTGTATGGGACTCCAGACATTTTTAGCTGCACAGTAATAAACCAAGTGCTGTTTCTAGTGGTAGCAGAATTAAATAATCAGACAAAAGTTTGTCTGATTTGTTTTCAGACTAAACGTGGACAAATCAGCAGTGATGTAACGCTACTAAACACAACTGCTAAAAAGAGAAGCTGTACAATCACATTGAGTGTTGCCTCCTCAGAAAGGTCTTAAAACAAAGAAGTGTTGGTAAAAAATGGTTTCATTTACAATAAAGCAGAAACTTATCTGAAAATGACAAAATTCAACTTTACCACGTTCCTGTTTTAAATTAGAGAAACAGTGGGAACCAAACTTACTCTTAGTAACATAGGTAATTACAATACTTATCTGTATCTTGCACCAGAGCAGAATTGCTACTAAAGGAGTTTGTATATGAAAAACCAAGACAATAAATTAGTTTTTTACTGTCCTTCCTGTCCTTAATGGTTTTGGACATTTCTTTATCTCAGCTGAAGAACCAGAGTAAATACAAACTACAGTTTTCAAATCATAAAAGAACTTATATTAACCACATTTTTTGGGACATATTTTAATTTGTGTAGCCAGACCCATGCCTGATTACTGCCAGATTTGTAGTTTGCAAGAAATCACCTAAATAGAACCTGCATGGCAACATGAAGTAGGCTGAAAGAGGCCATAAAATAAGGAATAGATGGCAAAAATGGCTTCCAAGGTAAAAAATTCCTGCTAAACAAAAATGTGCTTTTGGTAAAATATTCTCTGGACTAACAAGAATAAAGTGGAACCTAAGAGGAGAATAATCCAAATTACATAGAGGTGGCCTAGTTAAAGTACAGACTGAGTCTGACTGAGTCCCCCTTCTCCAGGTCCCTCCAATCTCACCTGTGCTGTTTAATTAAAACACATTTTGCAACAAAGAGTGAACAAGTTGTTAAATTTTAAGAGGGAATTACATTTTCACATGTGATCAGGTTAGTTTATGATGTGTTTTTGATCAGAAGCATTTCAGTGTGATAAGAATAAAACAATAACAAAAAAAACAGAATAATCTGCAAGGGACAAATTTGTTTTCTTAGTGCATTATATGCAAGGCAGCCATATTGGAATTTGAGGACAAGATTGGTACAAAACCTCCAAATTTGCATTTCTTTTCATTGTTTTGTAAATAGGAAATCTGAAATTCTGCGTAAAAAAAAAAATAATTAACTTATTCAACCACTCATACGGTGCCAATATAACAATATTTTAATTTCTCTGTCCTTTCTTTTTAAGATATAACATGACTCAGTAACACTGTACAACAAATGTTCTAGGTAAACTGTATGTAATGTGACCTGCTTTGTTATCACAAATGCAGATTTATCCTCTTCTTTTATTGCTTACCTGCAACTGCAGCTGCTTTTAACATTCAGGAAACACGATGCCAGCCCGTTTGAAAATAGGTTGAACTGTTATATTATATTAAATGCAATTTGTTTCACTGCTACCATTAATTTGAACATTTTGCAGTTTAAGCCTTACTGTTCATTTACAGCATTGCATTTAAACAATGAGACATCCATACCTAGTTACTGTGATCCGTGCTGCTGCATGAGACACGTGTCCCCTTCCAGGACCTTTATCATCTTTCTCAAAACAGAACAAGTCTGAAAAAGCAAAGTTAACAGAAATGAAAACCTAATTCTGCAATCATCAAAACTTCTTCTAAGTCTGTGTGTTCCTTGCATGCAAAAGACTGCTGCCAGTTTGCAGTCAAACAGCAAAGTTGTGTTTGTGTGTGTTGTGCCTGACCTGGTGGCCTAAAACTCAAATGTCCTGTTTCAGTGTCTCAGGATGCATCTGGTCAGGGTCAGTCAGTCAGGAGCCAAAAGAGGAAGCAGTCGATAGATACCAGCAAGTGTGTAAAGCCAAGCCAGGGCATCATTGAGGAACCAAATAGAGGAAGCAATGTGAGGCTCACAGAAGAGTCGAAGAACGAAGTGACAGTGGAGATGAAGGTTTAGCAGGAAGTGATAGTGCAACCAAGGCAAAGATTCACAATAGAAGAGTGTCAGCTGACCCACCATAAATCTTCTTCCGCGTGCCTCGCCTGTCCTTCGGCACGTGAACTCTGACCCGTCCTCGTATGGAGCCCATCTCCTCACCACGATGAGTCAAAAACGTCTCAAATTTCTGCGACGAGCCCATCACCGGCCGCAGAGCAACACAACATTCCCCTACGGAAATCATTTTAGTCAAAAACTAGCCAAAAGTGGGTTTTTTCCTGATGTGGACAAAATTGTTGGTAAACATCTCATGCAAACAAAGATTAATTTCTCCTGAAATGTTATTCAGTTACACACATTCATCTAATGCACACCTGTTGTAAAATAATATATATCTATCTATGCAATATTTCAGTAAACTCCAAACTATATAAGCTCCTGGTTGTAAACTGAATATGTGTTTACCTGATTAAACACAAAGTGTAGTTTTTAAATGGTCATTTTATTTTTCAGACAACAAAAAGCTGCTAATTTCTTTTTCTTCATGAGGCCAGGCTGTTTTGCATAGCTTATTTAATCATTTCAAAACACCAGCCTTCAATCCTGAAACAACTTCAGCATTTTGTAGCTTCAGCTATAGACGAATACAGAGGTCTCAAAGAGAATTGTTTTTGGTAAATTTTCTTTTTCTGAGATATTTAACTGTGATGTAATTGACTTTGCAGTTCATATTTTGAAGAATGTGTCGATCTCTCCAGCTGCTTTTCCTTTATAAGAAAATTTTGAACCAACATTTGACATTGACTTTTTAAATGAAGTTTAAGTGTGAGCACTGTGTATCTCTATTAATTATGCAGATTTATTTGTGCAGAGGCTAGTTTATCTCAAAGCTTGTTTATCAAATTAAAGCATAATACTCTGAACTTATTGCTGTGATGAGAGTAAAGTGCAAAAAATGACTTATTGCTGGGGTTTCTTTGGATGTGATGTTTGTGATGGCACAGATCAGCTGTTTTATCAGAATGTGCTTCAGACTTACCGTAAGATTCATATCCATCGCATGACTTCACAGACAGCAGCAAGTGCTGATCCTGGAGATACTCCAGATCAGACACGACTGGAATGAGCTTTAGCGGATGTAAACAAAAATAACGTTAGGGAAAAAAAACAATTTTTTAACCATTTTTCAATTGGTTGTAGCTGCTGCTGACCTTCGGGAGCTGTTTGCAGGTCCAGCCCAGTTTGAGAAACCCAGGAACATCACAGCTTTGTAAATTATTCTCACTGGATCGTTGTGTCTCTGCAGGTAAATTCAGGAGTTAATTTCTGAAACTGAGTTGCATTTCGGTTTACAGTGTCATTTTGACACCATTCTGCACCTTCAAGGCATGAGGAATGAAACTCGATGAAGAACTTGGACTTGCTTGCAGTCTTTACTATGGTGTCAATTTCTTCCAGCTCAATCCAGGCTCTCTCCACACTGGAGTTTGAATCTGTTTAATAATAATAATAATAAACAAAAAAACAAGAAGAACGATTAGAGCACATTCCAGCTATTTATAACCAAAGGTGTACAGTTACAGAGGCACCTGATTTGCTGCACAGAGACGTCACTCCCACTTGGAAAGTGGCAAAAACAGGTGAATGATCACTTGTGAAGATGTCATCAGTGCAACCTGGTAACAACAAAAGGGTTTATTTTAGTATTATTATTATTACAAAACCACCCTAGATACGTTGTGGCTGATAGCATGATAGAGTACATGAGCTGTCAGTGTGACAGGGCCTTGCAAGACTATTAATATCCCTTAAATGTTTCATACTTCATATTACAATCACAAATTTCCAGTCCGAAGAATGAGGTGTGTTCTCAAATTTGCCTCCCTTCATTCTGATGGACCTAAAGGAAAAGCCAGGGCAACCGATGACCTTCAAAATTTAAATATTCAATTAGTAGATGAAGTCCACCTGTCTGTCATTTGATCCAGCTGTAAATCCAATCCAGCTGTTCTGTGAAGATTGCAGAGGTTTATTAGACAACGTTATTGAGCAAACAACATCATGAAGACCACCAAACACAGGAAACAGGCCAGAATTTATCAATACACTACAAAAACACCAAATCTTAACAAGTATTTTTGTCTAGATTCTAGTGCAAATATTATAAAATGCTTCAAATAAAGAAAAACTAACTTACGAGTGACTTTTTAGCAAGATATAAGAGCTTGTTTTAAGTCAATAATTCCTTAATCTTGCAACAAATTACATTAAAGAATTATTGATTTAAAACACACACCTATATCTTTCTCAAAAGTTACCTGCAAGTTCATAATTGCACTAGAAACTAAACACTAAGTACAATTAAGTATTTTTGCAGTCAAGATTTGAAAATATGTGTATAGGTGCTTTTTTCCCCCATCTGATTAAGCTAGAGTTACTTTGAAGGGTATGAATACTTTTGCAAGTCACCATACTTCAAAACCCAAAATTTTATACTTAAAGAAAAATTGTCTATCCGTACAGAAACACAAGTTAAGACTAAATTTGGGGAAATGACTCTGCATTTGTAAACCACAGCCCAGGTTGAGTAACATGAACAGCAAGAACATCATTACTTTCATTTTTACAATTTAGACATTTTTACAACTTAAAAGAAATACCTGGAAGCATCTACTATGCCTTATAATTGCTTCATAAAAACTTACGTCCATGTCGACATTTAACCATTTGTAAACGTTTTGCAGCTCATCTTCATGTTTTACCCATTTGAAGGTTTTTCCCAAAGTTTATTTTTCCAAGAAATTCCCCACCATATTCTCACCATAGGCCGTGCAGATGATGTGCGTTTCTGGGTGGGACTTCCACAGAATCCGGTCGCACCACGATGGAACATTAACTCGCACCTGGAGACAAAGAATGCAGAGTTTCAAAAACACCAACATGGCCTTCTCTGTCTTGAATGCCATAAGTTTTTCAGCTTTAACGCCTTTACTGGCAAACGACGCAGAGGAGTACTTGGATGCATGTCTATTGCATTGTCTATGTGTACACAGGCACACACACCCACGCATGCACACACACGCATATATACATATATGAGAATGTGTGTGTCCACTTAAGGACGTCCTCGTTCCATTCACAACAGGCATTCCTCTTTTAGACAGAAAGTTAATTCTTAACTGGCTATTTTTAGCCATCCGAGCAGCTGCTGTCCCAGTCACTTATCCCTACAAATTCCTGAAATAGGATTAAGTTACAAATAAATTATCTTAAGAAGTATATACTTGGAACTGAGCAGTGGTGCTTCAATCGTCTGGACTCTGGCTTACTGATTTGAAGGTCAGGGGATCAAGAATCAGTTCTTTCAAGCTCCTGGTGTTTTGGCATTCTAGTGAGCTTTTGAAGCTTATCTGCTGCTGGGACATCTTACTTTGGCTTATCCTGTTCTCAGATCACAGTTTCCTAATAAGCTTCAATCTGTGGATTTTGGAACTAAACTCTACACATAAAGCCATCTTTCTTGCTCACAGTACCACAGACTGTATATTATTCATCTAAATTCTTAAATAAAATATATTGGTATTTTTCATAACTTTACTTTTGTAGAATAGTTCTTCTACTACTCCTCCAAAACATTTTTGCATCTGTTCTAGCAATCGTTACATATATTTTTATGTCTATTTATCTGTTTTATCCATCAATTTTTGTGATGTGCTTTTTATTTGACAGGGAAAAACTCACTCCTGATGTCTTGTACTTCTGCCAAAGATAACAGTCTCTGGAGCCTCTCTCATACCGGTAGGTAGGTGGAAATGCAATCTTCTCTTCCTCTTAATCACGAAAAACAAAAACAAAGAAAGAAAAGTCAAATATTTGACATTTATACCTAAGTAAAAAGGACATTTTTAATCTGTTTTGCTTGGAACTCACTGAAATTGAAAAATGCTTTCCTTTTCTGTCTTTCTCGAGTCAGCTGGTCTGCAAACATGAGCTCCTCGAATTCTCTTTTGGAAACATGTTTCAGGATGTCCTGCAGATGATACGCACCATGAAGATGCAGGATATTCCCTGTGTACTAATGTTACACCACACTGGCTAATCTGCAAGTGATTTCTAAGAATTACTCTTTAGCTTAATATCATTGTGTCCACAATGTTGCACGCTTTGTCCTTTATTCCACAGTATTTAAAGAAGTTCCCCAAGGATTCATATTAAGACGCCAGCTCTTTTCTCTCAGTATGTACAAAATCTTTGTCATAACTTATTCAGATGACACAATTTATTATGTTTCAGCTCAATTTCTTTACTCTGTAAAAAGGATGTTGTACAGTGTACCACACTTTTTTTTTTCTGTTTTAGATAAAGGATAATCAAAGGTTATCATATTTTAAATGGAAAAAAGTTTGTTTTCAAAAATTCTTCACGTCAAACTGAAACAGTATGTCAAGTATTTAAATATCATTATCAAAGAGAATTTGTGTTTAAACTCATAATGAAAGTCTTTTTTCCAAACTGAAAATTAAACTTTGGTTCCCTGTTTAGAAGAAATTCAGACTCTAAATGAGAAAACATTTCAGCTGAACATGAGACATGGAAAACAATAAGAAGGGCTTCTATTGGTTTTACAAGTCAGTCATGATTAACAAAATGAGGCCTTTTTGTCAAAATGAAAATTAAAAAAGCTGAGAAAGGCACTATTGCAAAAAAAAACTTGGGTAAAATTAATGTAGTAAAATATAAAGAAATCCTGGAAGACAATTTCTTTCTGTAGGAGAACTATGGCTTCAGAGAATATTTATTTTCCAACAAGACGATGAACCAAAACAACCAGATAAAGTTACAGAGAAATTGGTACTTATTTGATGTTACATATTTTTATTTAATCAATAATTATTTTGAAACAATCACTTAATTGTTTCAAATTAAGTGATTTGAAAACAATCACTTAATTGTTGACATTTGAGATTAATGTCAAAGTTTTCACTTTGACATTAAAATAACTTTTTATTTCTCAAAATGGTGTCAAAAATCCAAATTTTGTTGATAATGATTGATTGGTAAAGAGATAAAACTGTTAAAACATCACTGTGTGTCTGCAGACATCTGTAAAATAAATTAAGTTTAGATTTTTTACCTGGGTTATTTACAAGTGTAAATTGTACAACCTTTCATCTCAAAGATATTTTGCAATACATCTTTTCTCCAGAGTCAGGAAAAAAGGCCTGTAAATAGGAATCCCATATTCCCTTGAACATTTTTTAAAAAGGATCCGAAACTGCTGGTTAGGATTCCTTTTAATGAACTGTGGGATTTTTTTTGTCTGTTTTATTGTTTCTGCTCTATATGGGTTTGTTTTCTTTTGTACTAGAGAATGTCAATATTTGTTGTAATAAGTCAGTCTGACCTGTACATCCAGGTCAAGCCTGTAGTTGAGGTCTCCACACCAGAAGAGATGCGTGAAACGAAGGCTGATATCAAAGGCAGAGAGATGTTTGTCACCCAGGGAAAGCAGTCTGAGGATGTCCACAAAGCTCTGATTCCTCCTGGGTGTTATAATATAGAAAATACATAAATAAACAACAGAAACAACATCAAGTGAACTAAACTTTCTCCAAAACATTTGATTTCTGAACCTTAGCACTTTGTCACTTCCAGAGGTCAGGTGGCAGTTCACAAACCCCAAAGATGTCCCATTGAAGAGGAAAGAGACTCCAACTCCTCCCTTGTTTCCTGAATCAACAAAAACAATCAAACCTCAATTTAAATGTTTTTATTTTTTTCACATTTGATTTGTGTGATGGAGAGAAAATGCACAAAGTCTACCCAGAGTGTTTCCAAGGCCAGTTTTAACACTGGCTGTGTTCACATGACTGACTCGACTCTCATGCTCCGGATTTACAAACACAGCCAGCCTCATATTCCAGAGGGACTGCACCGCCACCTAGAGGACAAGAGGTTGCATTACAACACATTTTTCTACAAGTATAAAAACACGTACGAACTACGTTTATCTGTTTTCTAAGGCTCTGTGTTTTTATGCATGCTGTGATCTTATCTTCATGTGAAAAATATTTTTCATAAATATAATTTTTTTTATACATGAATATGTATGAAAAATATTTCAACCTGATAAACCCAACATGAGTTTTTCATCACTGTGGGCCATGCATTAGACAACAGAGATTAACATATACTGGATGAGAAGATGCATAACATTTTGTTTTGACAAAGGCTTATCCTGTTTTTGATCAGCTAAAATTACCATAATTATTCCCATTTCTTAAATGCCACAAGAATGAGAGAAATTATTTCTGAGGTTTTTTATTATTATTATTTTTAATGTGCCTTTTTATAAAAAAAAATTCCCATAGGTATCTTTAATATTCTTTCCCAAGTTTCACACAATATTTAGCTATTTGCCTATTTCTGTGCATAGTTCTCACAATATGTTTTTAGAGTTTTGGTCCATTCCGCATGTCACAGTTGGCGTAGTTGAATCAGTGTTTTAGGCTGCTTTTATCTCACACAAACAGGGTCTTTTGACGATTACTCTAAAGCAGTGGTTCCCAAAGTGTGGGGCGCGCCCCCTGGAGGAGGCGCCATGCTATTGCAGGGGGCTGTGGGAAGCGGTATGGATGAATGAAAAAAAAAAAAAAACACAAAAGTGTTTCACTGTAAAGATGGTTTGTAGTGTGTTTTGTTGCAACCTGAAGTGTGAAATAAACTTCAGTGGAGTTTGAAAACAAAATATGCGTATAGGTTTATGTCTGGTTGAACGATGTGTGTGCCCAGTTGATTTTTTTTTTTTCTTTTTTGGGGGGATTTTATTGTAATCCATAGAGGGGCCCAAAAAATCTTTGGGAACCACTGCTCTAAAGTATTGACTCTTTTATTGGCTGACCTTTATCCCATTTGTAACTGATTTGGCAGTGGGCATAGGCTCCTTGCCTACTGTGAAACTCCTGCGATATCATCTACATGCATAAACTGTCTGTACCGCATTTATATTCTCATTTATACCATACTTTTTATTTCGTGAAACCTGTTTTCTGTATATTCCTGTGTACTTTACTCTATTTTTTTTTTTAGCTGATTCAGTAACTGAACTACTAAAGTCTTATCTTGTGAAGTGCACTAGTGCCTGCTGCATTAAAACGACAACAAAATGTTGTAAATACATGTTTAGATGGTGTACTAAATGTGTTTTTTTTTTCTCCTCATCTCATATCAGTAAGGCCAAGCGCTTCAATTTTAGTTTTATCATACCGTGGGACATTTACAGACTGTAATCTGGCTTTTTATGTTACTTTTGGTGTATTGGCTTCTTCCTCTCTGAGTGACTTTTCAGCCCATATCAGCACAGGACTTTTCTATTGACAATGACAATTTCTTACACGTTTTGGATAACATCTTTGCAAAATGTTTTGTTTTTATCTTGGAGTTGCGAAGCACTTTCATGTCTGCGACACAGAACCCATGTCCACCTTGAACAGTATAAAGACATTTTCATGGTGTTTGTGCTCGCAGTTGTTTACACAGATTAATCTGACATCTTGAAAAGCCTTAAAATAAACCTAGATTTATGATTGCATTTAAAAGGGGAGTATTTACAGACACATTGTGCCATTTTATAGCACAATCAAGTTACTATGTTACCTTCAGTTATGAAAATGCTTTATATATTAAATATGATTAAAAATTGGACCTTTGTCTCTGTAAAAACTAATTTTCTTTCTGAAACTCCTTCTTCAGGAAGTGATCACATATTTTTGATGAGGGAATAACATTAAAACATGATGAAAATTTAAAACAAAATCAGTTTTATATAATTGATTCAAATATTGTGAGTATGTAAACTTTTGAATTTTAAAAGCTTTATTCTCTCATCAGTTTAGTAACTAACTTACCAAGAACAGAAATAGTTGGGTTTAAGTCAGACAGTAAGAAAAAACAAACGTGTCCTAACATTGGATGCAAATACATTGTTTTAACTTTATTCAGCTATTTAAAAAATGAAGTAGATCGCACTCTTAATACAAATTCATAAACCAGGTGTGGAGATAATTACTAGTTTGAAGTCGATTTGAGTGTAGCTGCGAAGAGTTGCTTTGATTTGCTCTGTCCACTCTCTCTCCCCCTGAGGGTTTTCCTGACTCCCTAATGCGTAGACGTCGTGAGGAAGCAAAGCGGTCGACTCATCAGGAGTGTGTCCCAAACCACAACAGGTCACCCACGACTGCAGGGTCCGAGGAGGAGGGGAACCACCTGCAGACACAAAAACAGGAAGCTTGGCTCTTATTGAGTTTTTTCTCAGAAGCCAGTGAGAATCAGTGTCAGCACACAAGTGATTACCCATATTCCAGGTGCCAACAAACACAGAGACCATATCAGGTTCCTCCAGCTGAGAGTGCCTGGATTTCATCAGCAGGAGGAGCTGGCAGAACGAGTCGCACTTCTGACGGAGATGAAACGAAAACATGTAAGGGAAGCAGCTAATTTAATTGAAAGGTTAATCTTATCATCCTGCCTTACCCGTGCACTCTCAAATGTCATCTCCCGCGGTGTGCTGTGGTAGCTGTCAACAACCATTCGGATCTTGGCTGGGTGATTTTGGAACTTAACAATCTGAAGAACTGATATATGGGGAAATATTACATTTTCTGTAGAGTATTGGTAAAGAACATCCTTCTAAAAGGCTGGTACAAATTTAATGGAATATAACAAACACATATTTATAGTTCCTTTTGATTATACTCAGAAATTTACAAGTGAAAAATCCTCCCTACATGAAAGTGTGCAGTAAAATCTGAGCATGTATAAACCATCTAATGCTAAAAATGACACTTATGCAAAGATAATGGCATGAATTGTAACAGAAATGTTACAAGCTCTAAAAAGAATCATTTTCTTACTTCTGTTATGCGAGACTTTCTCGATACCAAATGAGCTTGACTTCCTGTCAAACAGCAGGACTCCTGCGTCCACATCCACAGACACAATTTGTCTGCCGTACCTCACCATCTTCACCTGGAAACAAAACATCATTCTTGTTCTTATTTTGTGTGATCCTAAAACTGATAAAACCTAATTAGTGATATAACAGCTTTTTAGAGTCTCATTTAGGCACAAGTCTTTTATGAACAAAGCATTTCCATCAGAGTGAGGTCTGGACTTTGACTGGGCCATTTCCTCACCTTGATTATTCTCTTTTTGAGACATCAAGCATACAAATGAAACCAGAAATTTAACATACTATAATGTAAAATAAACAACCTTCTTTCTTTACTGTCTGGTATTAAATTGGATAAACTTTTCCAACTTTACAAAGTTCAAGATTGCCCAAAATATTTCTATCTTATAAATACCAGAAAGAGAGATAAAATATTTTTTTTGAGAATTTTCTGCTAATTCCCTGAAACTGAGATGAACTTCTTGGGTTTTTTGATTGAAAGCAATTCAATGGACCTCCCATATTCACGACGGACGGTTATGGATAGCAAGCATACGCGAATAGACGAAATCAGCAAATACTTCAGAATCCCTCTAAAAACACTTCAGCTACCTATTTTAATAGTTAATACATAACTTAATATTTATTAAAACGCACAATAGAAACCGCTTTAGCACCACCTCAGAAGCTAGCATCCACTCTTCCTTAGCTCCACGATACAGCCAATCAGCGCCAAGGAAAATTAATGGCGCTCCCGGATTGGCTGCTATACGAACATCAGCCAATAGCGTGTAACCCTAGTTGCTTCAGCTTCCAAAAACTAAATTCCCTTTCAAATATTTTAGTTTTATAGAATTTAGAGTCGCGTTGCAGAGAAAAATTTGCAAATAGTTGAATAGTTTATTGAAAGAACATTGCTGCTGTTTAATTTTGCTTTACCATTCATGCAAAAATTATGGCTAAACGTAACAAGAGGGTTCTTTTTAGGACAGATTCACCTGAAAGGAGTGCACAGACAGCTGCCTGGTGTTGTTCTTCGCAGGTGTTACAGTGGTGGGTACTGGATCAGGAGGCGGTGGGCTGGGCTGCGCTGCCAGGTTATGGTTTGTCACAGCATCTTGTAATGCTTGCAAAACCTAAATGTGGAAAAATAAAGCACTGTTACACTTACATCACAAGCAAGAAATATTTATTGTAAGATGAACTATGTTGCTTTATTCCAAATAGCAATTTGCAAGCACAGTGTATTGATTTCAACAATTTTATAGTTTATTAACTCTGTGAACACACCTTTTTCTCCAACGAAGAAAGGAGGCTGATCAAAGATGAGATTTTACACAACAAGCTATCAATCTCCTCTGGACCCTCGTTCCCAAAACACAAGATAAAAGCCATGATGAGTGTATGAATCCTCAAACTACAATGATACATTTCCAAGTATAGTTCATGGTTTATTTTAGTACCTGTGCCTTGCTAGGAGTTAAAGAGCAGCTGGGATGGTCGAAGACTTTAGCCAAGGTTTCTAGACTTGAAAGAGTGAGATCTATCTCACTGTAAAAGCAATAAAGGCATCACTTAATCTTATTGTCATCATTCAACATATAAAATTCAATCAAAACTGTAATAAGAATTTGCAATTTTTTACAGATATTGTCATGTTACAGTCAAAAATGTTTTATATAATTGGCATTTTATGTGACAGACCAACAGAAAGCAGAACATAATTGTAAAGTCTAAGGAAAAATACATGGATTTACTTTATTTTTTACAAACCATGGCTCTTCACCTGAAATGATATGGAGGAGCATTAATCAGAAAATCTGCTAAAAGGCCAATAGTAACTAGAGAGGAAATGCAGATAGTCAAAGTCAAAGACCAGACCTAAATCAAACTGATTGGCAAAATCTTCAGTCTCCAACGCTGGTATAGACAAATCCCAGAACACTTCCAGCTGAATTTTAATTAAAAGTTGGTTTTAATAAGAGCTGACTACGGGAGATGAGTACAAATTTTTATGTTTTTTTTTCTTACATTAAAACTATTGAAAACCAAGTAATATTTCCTTCCACTTCACATTATCAAATAAAATCCATATAAAATTAACTGAGACTTGTTTTTGTTACATGACAAAAACAAAAATATTTAAAACTGCATCCACTGTTTGTTGTTAAGAGAGATGCTAACCTGTTGAGGCCTTGGCAGGCTGTAGCCAAAGTGCGCTTGAGGTGATATAAAGTTGTTGCCCCTTTATGCACATTCTCGATGTCCAGGGGCAAATCACTGAAGAGGTAGTCATTGAGCAGGCCAATCACTTCACCTGCAATACTGTGGAAAAACATACAATAAAACACAGACAACGTAATTGACCCCATTATTTTGGTTTCCTGACTATTACTGCTGCTGAAGTGGAAGTTAGATGTTGTCTCAGAAGAGGAAAAAAAAACTTTCTGAAACTTGTGGGTAGTTAAGCAGAACAGCACTGTTTATTATTAGGACCTGAACAGTCACTTGGAACAGGCCACTAAAGCTGCTATGCTTGGTTGCCAGCAGGTGCATGCGTCTGTAAAAACGAATAAATGGAAAACAGAATGCTGTGTAGACAAACTTCCTTCTGTAATGTGATTCAAGTAAAATTTTTAATGATTTGATGAGACGGAAGTGAAACCGCTGTTAAGTTCTTGGGTTTATTGAACTCATTTAAAGCTTACAAATGTTTATAAAATAATGACTTAGTGGGAATCTGTCATGTGGCTCTGTGCACTTCATTTTAGGTTTAACAAGACCAAAACAATTATATGACTGAAATTAGATGTTTATATAACCATTTTTTTCACTATCTGACATTAAATCAGACTAAACATTTGCTGTGTTAGTTAATTTAGTTTTTTTTAAATTAATATTAATTATTTCTAGTTGTTTATCTTTGTTAGTCTTTCTCAAAGTTAGAACATTACTATACTGTTAATTAATGTGGGTTGTCCCACATGTGAATGTGTTTTGATACAAAATACATTCATCTCTGTAAAGAACTGGTGATGACACCGACTGAAACTTTTAAGAGAAAATTACCATCTATAAAAAACAAGTTCTGTAAAAGACATGGATTGAAAGCCAGTCACTAATAAAGAAGCTGTTTCTCCTAAAGCAACACGAAAAACCAAGCGTTAAGATTGCGAATGCACACAGGGTCAAAGACCATCACTCCAACTGTGAAGTATGGGGTGGCAGCATCATGGTGTGGAGGTGTTTTACTGCAACAAAGTCAGTGTTTTGGAGTATTTATCAGAAAGTCCTAAAAACAAACATGTGTGAGAAAGGCAGGCCTCAAATCTGACTAAGTTACAGTGGTTCTGTCAGGAGAAATGGGCTAAAATCCCAGCAAACTAAAAGAAAACCTAAAAGATTTTACTAAAATCAAGAGGGGAAAAAGCTAAGTAAGGTTACATATCTTTTTAAACAGCAAGTGCTCATGTATCATCACACTTTTTATTTAAATTAATTATTGAGTTAAATTTTTATCAGTAGAAAAGAAATCTACACGAATCTAAGATTATATTTGTTCTGTTTTACTTTAACAAGATTTTGCATTACTCCCATTGTCACACATTCTAATTTGTGAAAGTTGTTTTTCCGTTCTTTAGCTGAACATTCAATGGTCTAGTTGGCTGTAAATGTAATCCATCGACACAGAAACGTTAGTAGGTTGGGGTTTGTGGTTGTGCTCTCAGCTAAAGACAGATCCAATATAAACCATGTGGGGAAGCCATGAGTGTTAATTTAGAAAAATAGGTCACAGTCACCTGTGACCTATTTTATATATCACTTATTTAGGGACTTTTTTGTAACTTTTTTTTATAACCTTCTGAAGAAAAATCAGATTTTTGGGGGTCAAAGTCTGGTCCTACGTCGTACCTATCCCCACTCAAGAGCCTATGTCCTTGTGTTTAGTATATAACACTTACCCAGAACAGATTTTCTAATACTGTGTTCATCATTAGTAGTGAATTTTGCAGTTTTATGGTGTTTAAGCCATTTTTCCTAGACATCATTGGCCTTGGTGTGTGTACCATGCCCAATTGGTTTTATCTATTAGTTAAAAGTATTTTCAGACAGAAGTAGTAGTGGTCACCAAATATAAACTGATAAATCAGAAGAAGTTAAATCCTACAAGTTGATTTTAAAAGGGAGTGTCCAGGAAGTGCAAGGTTGTAGAAGGAACTCAAGGAGTGCAGTATTGTTTTTGCAGCAAAAAAGTCATGGGTTCAAATCTCAACTTGGGTTCTTTATGCATGGATTTTGCATTTTTTCCTTGTGCCTGAATGAGTTCTCACCGGGTACCCTGGCTTCCTGTCAGCCCAAAAACATAACCTTTAGCTTAACAGTAGTAAAAATACTTCTAAATGTAAATGTTTTTTCCCAAAAAGTTACTCAAGTAAATGTAATTAGCTACTATAGACCTAATAGTAACTAGTTAGCTGTTCATGGACTTCTCTTCTGCAAATGTCTCTCTCTGATGTGATTTAATTTTATACTGTGTCACTGGGATTTTATAGCTTCCATAATAAATTCTAATGCCATTTGTTTTCATGACGATGGGTTTTTCATAGAAGAAAAATAAGAAATTAACCTAGTTAATTAGTTTTTGTTTAAAATGAATGGAAGTGTACACAAAGTTTTAATGTGGTTATGAATACAAACTTCATCTCAGGTCAGAAATGATTTACTTAGATGTGTTCATCTCAAGCAGCTTCTCCAGGAACAAGGCATGAGGGGCTGGTTTTGTTGGTGCTCCCATGAGTGACGCTGTGTTGACCGGGGCTTGGACGGGAGACGGCTTCTCATCGTCTGCGTATAAATATGAAAGAAAAATTAAACTGAATATTATTAGAAGAATTTTTCATTGTTGAAAAAAATTCATTCTGAATAAAAATACAGAGGCAACATGCAGAAGTATGTTTGCATACTTTTGCATATGTTTCACTTTTCACATCCATCCATCTGAAATTGAAACATTCAATTTCAAAATGTGAGGATATTTTGTGACAGACCAACACAAAGTGATACATTACTGGGAAGTGGAAGGATAATTATGCATGGTTTTATTATAAATAAAATCTAAACAGTGGCATTAAATTGAATTCAGCCGTCTTTATACTCATACCAATCAATAAGATCCAGTCCACTGCAAAAAAGCATATAAATCATATCAAGTATTTTTAGTATAGTCTTTAGTACAAATAACATACTCATCACAAGATTTTTTTTCCCATATTATAAGTGGAATAATCTACCAGTGGAAATACCAAATTACTTACTCAAATGAAGCTCCTATATCTTGCTGAAAAGTTACTTATAAGTTAGTTTTATCTTATTTCAAGTGCAATATGATAACTGCAAGAGAAACTATACCAACAATACCTGGTAGGATTTGTGTTTTTGCAGTGTGTTTTTAGTAAATGGAGTACAAGTGGAAAAATAGCATCATTAACACAAAAACCAAGAAACAGCCAAAAGATCAGGGATAAAGATATGAAGATTTAGACATCTGAGAGAGCATTTACAGTTTGAAACAACTACAAACCTTCAGAAACATGTCTGTCCATTTATAAAACAGTTTAAGTTCAAGATGTTTTTAAATGATGACAGCTTGTGACCCACCTGAGCTCTCATCCCCTGTGTCTGTGTCATGAGGAACAGCGTAGAGAAGAGGGATGACCAAGCCTTTGTGGGGTTGCTGGTATCCCAACACCAAGTCCTCCAGTGTCCGAAAACAGTTCACCTGCACGCCTTGGGTTGTCTGCATACAAACACAACAGATTTATTGAATGTGAAAACTGGAAACTGCACAGAAGCTTTCATTAAGTTTACAGTAAATAGCAGCAAAGCGTACTATTACAAGCAGTTTTAGATAAGTCACTTTCATTTTGAAAAAAATAAATGGCACTAAAGCAGCTAACAAAAGTATGAGCAGAGACATTTATAAGCTTAATAACTTTTTAAAAAGCAGATCAATTTTCACAGATGTTTGACAGTCTCTCTTTTAACAAAGCAGAAATAACTATTTGTATGACAGGACACACACAGATCATAAGGGGTGATAAGTGGTGACATCATTGGTTGCTAATTGAGCATATAAAAAAAATGTCTAAAAGTAAATGCCTATCTCTGAGAAACATTTTTGCTTTTTATTCACACATTAAAGTTTTCTCACGCCAACCAAACTTCCCTTTAATCAAACTTGATACATAAAAGGAGACAGAGAATAAGATTACATGCTCACACAGCTACTATTCACATGGCCCAGCTTAGCATGGTACATTAGACCACAACTGCAGAGCGAACAGCTCCTTCCTGTGCCTTCTTTTTATATTTTTTTCACTTTCATTTTGTGGTGAGAGAAACCAGTTTTTTGGCTTTGGCTGCTTGATCGTTCTGCCAAAAACCCTTTAAATAGTATTTTTGTTTTAACCACAAATATCTCTTGAAAAGTCATTTAAAAGAAATGAATCGCATACGAGGCAGCGCCCCCAAAAATATCTCCTCGGCCTTCTTGGAAAAACAAAAAAGGGCGAGCATGCGACTTGTGAGTTAGTGGACCAAATCCAGTCTGGGGGAAAACACATACTGGAGGTTTGTTCTGATGGCAGTGGAAAAAACAACTGAAATAGCAGCAGAGCTAAATGTCCTCATTGGAAAGCGGAGGAGTCTTCCAAGTCGAAGCCTTAAAAGCTACTGCCAGATAATTATCATTAAACTGCTCTTTTAAAACTGTGAAAGAAAAAAATTATATATGTATATATGCTCACTTTATGTGCTGCTGTTTCATGCATTAGATTTCAATAAACTAGTCCACACCTTCACAAAAACACATCTCTGTCTCAAACAGCTTTACATCCCTTTAGATTCAATGCAAACTCCTCCGTAGATGTGTGCAACAAACAAACAAACAAACACACCCGTTGGTCAGTGAATTAGTGAGTGGGTAGGATCCTCCGAGACATGACAACAATTTCTCCTCTGTGCTGCTGAGCTCATTCTGCAAGCATGCAGCCACATGGCAGGGATGCCATTCAAACAACAAAGTGGCTGCAGAGTCTGCAGAGAGGAGAAACACAAACACGCTCCTGTTCTCGGTGCAACGTGGAATAACAAACCATTGTTTGATGTTTTCTAACTCCATCTGACCAGAGGGGTTTCTGTCTAGCTGTTTAAACTGTGTCAAGGCTTCAGGCATATTTTGTAGTTTTCCTTTTTACTAGTGTTTGTTTGTGAAAGCTCTATTTTTAGCAAGGCAGTGATATTTTTACCTGAACTGCCAGAAGACCATCCGGGTCAGGAAGAATACGATACGTGTGGACATGACGTTGAAACCTGTTTGGAAGACAAAATCAGTAATATCAACAAAAAGCAAACACTCAAAGGAAAAATGAGATTGGCATTTCTTAGGCAGTAGAGTGACCCTTTCAGATTTTGTTGTTATACAACCACAAACCTCAACTTTATATGATTAACCAACACAAAGTAGCACTTGATTGTCAATTGGAAGAACATTTTTCCATCATGACCATAAATAAAAACTTGAACACTGTTCTGTGAAAGCCTCGGGTGTTTATTAGAGAGCATTACTTAACAGCATTTATCTTCAACAGGATGTTGAAGATCAAGGAACACAGCAGGTCAAGGAGGAAGTTATGGAGAAGTTTAAACAAATTTTATGTGCTTTAAACATATGTATAAGAACTGAAAATTTCTGTCTAGATGCCTCTTATAGCTTTCAGATTAAATATTGTTCACCAAAAAATGTTCTCAGCTAAAAGTAGCAATGCTTCCATATATTTTTACTCAATTAAAAGTAAAAAGTAACTGTCTAAGGAAATACTCAAATGATAAAAAGTACATTTGTTTATTTAAAGATCCGCCTTCCTGGAGGTCCACACCAAATATTACAATAAAAATCTTTTATAAACATTATAAAAAAAAGACATAATGGCATTCCTTAAGACACAAACAAAATTAAAAATGCAAATCAACTAGTTCAACAACAAAACCAGTCTCTTCCTAAATGTTAGAAAGACACTGAGCAACCATTCGATCATAACAACTGATATAATGTTTTGGAAATGACTGAAATGACCAGTTTTTATGAATCAAAGCGGCTTGAATCAAGCAGCCTTGATTTAAAGGAACTCTGTGTTTTGGCAGTTTTGTAGTTTTCTGAAAGTTTGTTTCAGATTAGTGGAGCATGGAAAACTGTAAAAGAAAATCCTGAATGAGCCTGAGCTACTTCCCCTCTCCCCCAAATAAAATGGGTATGAAGTAACTCACATCTGTAGATGTGATAAGATGTTAGAGACATAACCAAATACAACTGCAACTGGAATTTCTTCAAACATGGTTTTAAAAAAGCTCAGGAGGGCTGATTACAATTAAACATTCACCTTTTCACATTTTTATCTGTTTTAAAAAACATTTAATTTATAATTTTTCATCTGCTTCATAATTAAGGAAACGTTTATGGTCACTTAAAATCGAGACTACATTGAACTTTTGTTTGTAACTTGACTGAATGCTAAAAGATCTGGAAGTACCGGTGTTACAAAAAGCAGATTTTTTTTCTGGTATGTTGCAGATACTCAAAAAACATTAAAACATTTTTTTTTTTAAATTAAAAAAAAAATTGGCTTTGAACTGATGGTTTTATTTTCCACAGGAAAAAAACATAACTTAGCCATATGTGAAAATATATTTGTCTCCTTAACCTATCAGCTAGTTGTCTAAGTAGTTTGGTGGAAAGGAAGGTCAGTAACTATTTGTGATAACTAGGAATGAGTTTTTCATGTCACTGTGGAAAGATTTTGACCAAGTCTTTCTGCTGAATTGTATCAAATTAGTCATAATGGAGTTTTTATAGCATAAATGACATGTTAAAGGTGAGACCACAACATCTAAATCAGATTTAGATTTAAGCATTGTTGAGGCCAATCTGTGGGTACCTTTGCGTTATTTCTATGTGTCCTGCTGCAAAACTCAAATGTGCATGAGTTTAAAGTCACAAACTGCAAAGCAAAATTTATAGAAATTCATCCAGGTGCTTAAACAACAAAACAGCCCAGACAATCACACTACCGCCGCCGCGTTTGACCGTCAGTATGATGTTCTTTGACTAAAATGCTGTTTTTGTGTAAAGACAGATGTAACAGTGAACACACTTTTTATCCCAAATGCCTCGGGAATCAAAAAAGTCTTTAAGATTTCTGTTTTAATAAGAAATAGTTTCACCTTGGAATTCTTCAATAGAGGCTTTTCTTATTGTTAAATCAAGAAGTCTGACCAAGGACAGTGATTAAACTGTTTTAAATGTTACTCTGTTTTGTTTTTTATCTTGTGGATGATTCTTTGATGTGCTCTTGGAGTAATTTAAAGACTCATATCTGTCCTCTGTTTTCTCCACTTGTTGAAAAATGTCTCATTGCCTTAGAAAAGGCTTAGTACCTCTATCCCGACTGATTTGTGTCAGTGGCGTCGTTTCTCATCTGTATTGACTTTATTTAGCACTTGACGTGTTACTTTTTGAGATTTTGGTGCGTACTTCATCAGCTGGGTTCTATTTAAGTGATTTGTTGGTTAGCAGAAATTAACCATGGGTGAGATTTGTGAAATTAAAATTAACTTTACAAAAACAATGATTGAAATGAATCACGATTCAGGGTAGAGGTTGGTATGCAAGCTTTTAGTCAAAATAAATGAAATCACCATTTGAAATCTGCATTTTTGTATTTACTCAAGTTACTTTGATATCAAATTTGTTCTGAACATTTGATCTGAAAGATTTAAGTATAAAAAAAGCGGGCAAATGTTAATATTTTCTAACAAAGGTGTTATGCAATTCTGCAGGACAGTGACTTGTAATAATTTAACGTGAAAACAGTGGGAGATGTCACGTTTAGCAGTCAGAACATAAGAATAAAGTTTGACAAATGTAAATTATAGCTGCAATTGTGGAGGACATTGGAAGAGAGGATGATATACCAAGAAAATAATGAAAGGAAAGAGGCTGTGCTGGAAGCAGCCAGGCTCAGCTCTCAGGAATGTTTCTGGCTTCAGCCCGATGAGCAGGCAGCGTAGTGTGGTTGCCGGAGCTCCAGCCCACTTTTAGGGGCCCAAGAATTGAAAAGGGGGGTTAAATAGGGGAAACAAGTAGTCATACGTTTGGGTTTGATTTGCTGAAGTTAATAGCTCTGGACAGAACCTTCCGACTTGATGACTTCTTTGGAGCCAGGTGGCAAATGATAATGGACATGCCACATTAAATGTACAAATAGACATATTTCCACATAAACTACATTGAGTAAAGTTAGATATGAATTTCCACAGTCTAGACTTTCTTTATGAGTTTATTATAACAGTTTTGAACAGGCTGTGTGTAGGACCCGGTAAGTGTGTGTTTATACTCACAGTAGGCACAATGCATAGGCTCCTGGCACTGACTCACTGTCTCTCACCAGGTAGCTGCCATCCCTCCCCGCCCGCGCCAGCAAGTCCTCCGCTTTCACACGGCTGATGTCACGATGGTACCATGATGCTGAAGCCATGGCAATCGATGAGGAGAGAAATGCTCAGGAGAATAATCCACATGAGGTTATGAACGCCGCAGAGGTTGCATTTCCAGCTGCTTTACGCTTGCAGAGATTTCATCGCACCAGAGGTCTCTCTTGCAAGTCAGCAGCATCAGAAAACCGTTGTGGTCTGCTTGAGTATTTAAAGCCTCCCCATGATTCTAGCACTTCCTGGGTCCTTCCTGGTTGCTTCTGGGTCACCCATCCTGTTGGTCTGAAGGAAGCAGATGTGAAAAAATGAAATCTCCAGGCTATTCCACTCCAACACGCCCTCCACTTCTCAGCGAAAGCTGCAGTCCTCCATCCTGGTAGTATCCTTCTCTATGGAGCCCCAGTTTCTGATTTAAGTTGTTTAGCTGCTCCACCCAGGTGTGTGTATGCGTCGTGTGTTGATCCAACAAACACAGACCATCACAGTTCAGCAAGGAAGAGAAGAAGTCTGAATGAAGCAGCCACTCCTGAAGCGATGACGTTGCCTCGAGCTAAACCACAAACACAAGCCCTCCTTCTTATCCCAAAACAAAAGCCCTGCATGCAAACAATTGGAAAAGAAGAACCAAGAGTGGCAAAACAAACAAATTACGCTGCACACACGCCACCCACACACATAAGCACCAGATGGAACTCAGTCAGCATTAAAACCAGACAGAAACCAGACTAATTCAAATGACTTCCCAGCTCTGCTGCCATATAAGGAAAAGAAACTCCCTCACTATACGTTCAGCTGATGGCTGCAGTCTTCTCTGCTTTCCCCCCCACAAGTCCTGGTTCCATTAAGAGTGAGTCTGGAAGGATGTGGGCTGGTGCAGATGGTCTGACTTTCAGAGTTAATGTGTGTGAGCTGCTACGAGGATAGTCCTTTCCGAAGTGGTGTGGTCTTCTTCAGACTGCTGTCAGAGCAGAGGGTGGGAGCAGAGACACAGAGGACAACCCTGTTAAAGCACAGGACAGACAGAGGAAGTGAGTCGACATTCCAGATGGCAGGCAGAGCCAGGAGCATTCTTGTGAGGGGCTCAGCTACACTATCAGCGCGTGAAACAGCAAACTACTTCCTTCTTCTGCCTCCTGTCTGTTTTCTGCCCCTTCCTGACTCCTTACTATTGTTTCCAAAGGAAAACACTGCTTTCCTCAAACAAGTCCTCTCACATCTGGTTAATCCTTAATAAACGTCTTTATCCTCTGACAATACATCATCTTTCTTGATATTCAGTCTTTTTCTTTGTGTCGCCCTCCCTTTCTTTCTGCTGTTGCTCAGTCTTTCCCTCTCAGCAAACACCCTCTCCATATGGTTATGATCATCCCTTGCTTTCTTATTTTTGCTCTCCTTGTGCATTGCCCATTATTCACTCCTCCTACGTCCCTCCCACTCCATTAGCAGGAGCAGAAAACCGTGTTGGAAGCTATTTGAACCCACATTTGCTGCTCTCTCTTGCAGTACTCAGCAGAAATTTACCGACCACCAACCACAGACTCCATAGAACAAACAGAAACAAGTCCATCCCAATCTGACACATCTTCTTACCCCTCATTTTAGGATCAGTTGTTTCAAAGAGATGATTGTGGTGGGAATTAGCTTTTTACACAACATTTGGGCATGATTAAAAATGCCAGACAAAAAGGCATCATCTTGCAGATATAATCATAAAACCTTTAACTTTTTCACATAGAGCCACAGCAATTTATAGAATAAATTAAGCAGAAATAGTTTGTAGGTGGTGCTTATCTCCAGCAGTCATTAGCTTACTGGGTCAAGTCAAGTTTATTTGCATAGAACATTTCCCCAAAAAACAGTTCAAATGTTTTACATCATAAAAATAGCATACTCTGTAAAATAAATGTCTCCAATTTGCAGTAAAATCCCAGCAGCTGCTGTTGCCAGAAGTTTATCGTATAGACACAGAAAAATACAGGAAAATTTTACTGTATTTATACGGTAAAATCTGTATAAATACGGATTTTAAATTTGGGTTTTTACATTTTAATCACCAATTGAAAAATAAACATTACATTTTGCTAAATGCCATCATCAAAATCATCAATACATCAAATAGATCAATGTTCCAGTTATTATTAACCAAATGTAACTCTAAACAAATGCAGCTGTTTCAGCTGCTTTGCAGTTTTTTTGGAAGTTTGTTCCAGATTTGTGGTGCAAAGAAGCTGAATGTTGCTACTCCATGTTTGGTTCTAGTTCCAGAGATGCAAAATATACCAGCACCAGAGGACCTGTATGAAATGTTTAAATAAAAACAGATCTTTAATGAATTTTGTTAGTAAGTTATTCTCTGATTTCTGAGCAAACAAAAGTATTTTAACATTCATTCCCTGAGTTACAGGGATCCAGTAAAAGGACTTTAGTGACAGAGTGATGTGTCCCAGTCGCCAGTCCAGAACAGAAAAAAACTGAGACGACAGGACAAATAATCATATACACACATTTACACCAAAGAACAATTAATGTTACACCATTTTGCATCTCAATTCAGTATTGCGCTGCAAAATGACAAAATCTTATCAAGTAATTTTGGTTTAGTTTCTAGTGCAAGTATCTTAGTATGCTTGAAATAAGACAAAATTAACTTACAAGTAGCTTCTCAGCAAGATATAGGAGCTTGTTTTAAGTCAATAATTACTTAATATTGATAAAAAGGTCATTGTTCCATTGGCAAATTATTTCACTTATAACATGAGAAAAACATTTCGTTACAAGTGCAATAATCTACCAATAGAACAAGTACTTCTTCATTAATATAAAGGACTTATTGACTTAAAACTGGCTCCTATGTCTTGTTTGTAAGTTAGCTTTTTGTTTCAAGGCAACCAACATGGTTGCACTAGAAACTAGATCAAAATTACTAGGTAGGGCTTTGTGTTTTTGTAGTTTACAACGGAAACCTAACTAAGAATAACCAAAACACACTCTTCATTCAAGTTAACGTTTGAGATTGTTGACCCAAACGTTGCAGCCTCAGTTGACTTGAATCGATTCGTGGAAACTCAGCTAAAAACACAACTCAATAAAAGTCATGCAGGAGGAGCAGAATACAGATGGCAAAACACTAAACAAGCACATGGTTGCCTTGAAATTCTGCTGAGTTCAAGACTGAAGTGTGTTTGAGTTAATAACTAAACTCAGCAGTGTTGTCTATTTCAGAAGTCTTATACTACACACCAACATATCAGGACTGCTCTAATAGGCTCACTAGCAGTTGTTAGAGTTTCCTGAAATAGAAGGCATTGCTTCTCTGTCTCGATTTAGAAACAATCTAGAGGCTGTGTTGTTAAGAGGCTGTAATACAATGGCGCTCTAATTGACTGAGACAAGGCAGGAGTTCCTGCAAGAGACAATTCTGACTGTCTAAACAAATCACCTGCCTAAAATGGCAGCAGCTTAGCTGTAAGGGGCTTACATGACTCTGCATTGGCCTGCAGAGATGAAACAGGTAAAATAGGGAGTTCACCATAAGGAGACAGGGCCACGGCTTTATCCAAGGCTCTTTTGTTTGGGTAGTTGTTCCCGGCTGATAAAAATTGGCATGCAACATCTTTTTAATGGGGAACTCAACTCACAAAAAGTCCTATTCATCTCCAGATCATTAAAATCCCCGACAAAAGCAACATTTAAGTAACAAAATGCAGCAAATTATAGGTAATTTTTGCTAATTTGTCTTTTGATCTTTCTTTTTAAAAGGAATATTATCATGTTTTAAAGATATTCTTTTTAAAACATTATAGGATGTGTGAGATATGTGGTGTATATATAATGAATTATGTAGAACAGGAAGAGGTTTTGCTTTTGGCTGTTGGTGAATATTTTATAATAATAAATTAATTGTACTCCTATAATTTGGGAAGAGTAGAAACTGTAAAAATTAGACATGTAAATATGGATAATGTGGGTTGAGACAATTGTGGGTCGGATTAAATCAACTTTGTCTTCTTCCTTTTTGAAATGGATATGAAAGTTTTATTTTTATGTTTGATTATTAATTTTTATTCTTATTCTTCTTATTATTATGTTATCTTTTTAATTTCTTGGTATTTCCGAACTGACTATTATACTATTATATATGTTTACCATCTGGCACATTAAGAGGCCAATGATATTTAACAAATCTGCACTCCCACAAAATTGTATCATCTTCTAACAATGAATTATTGTGAAATAAAGAGAAATAACACCTTCTCTCCATATTTTATTCAATTATTACCCTCTATTTCCACAAATGTGACTAACTGACATTCAAAAGACTTTTTGAAAATGGTTTATAAGTAATGGTTTCAAGTGTAATGCAAACTATTCAATTTCTGATGCTTCAGCAGAACATTTCTATTCATAAAAACAATGAATTGTTTGTAAGATTATACTACACACAGGAGGGCAAAATGACAAATTAGGTAACATCTGAAGGCAATTGTTTGTAATATTTGTTATTTAGAGGGTTCAGAGTAAAGACATTTTAAGGTAGATGCACATCATATTTTAAGAATTTCTTCAAACGCCATAATTTTTCCTCAACTTCACAACTTGGCACTACTTTGAGTTGGTCTACTGCACCAGTTCCTAATCAAATAAATAAAAAATGCTTTTGTAACATGACAGAATGTATAAAGTAAGCCTATTTGCAAAGACAAAATCTAACTGTTGCAGTAGAAAGG
Organism: Brachyrhaphis roseni; assembly: GCA_903066815.1. NCBI lineage: Eukaryota > Metazoa > Chordata > Actinopteri > Cyprinodontiformes > Poeciliidae > Brachyrhaphis > Brachyrhaphis roseni. Next base: position 30,076 of record CAEFZY010065219.1, on the reverse strand, counting down.
GAAATCCAAGCTCAATATTTTCTGCAAAAAACCTTCAGAGCAGTTTCACAGACTCAACAGTGATATTGTTCTGTTCTAAATTGCACTCCCACAAAAGTATGACTCAGAGGCTTTGGTGGAAAATGTATGCTTTTGCAAAAAAGTACAAATGGGATTCAGTTTGTGCCATTCGAACAAAATAGACTCTGTTAAATATCTGAAAAGGCTGGAGTCTAACATTGCCACTAGTGTGTAAAGCTATGTAAAAGGCAGCTGCAGATCTTTTTCTTACTTGTATAAAGAGAAAATCTAATTAAATCTTTAATATCATTCATTCTGGAAGCTGAGTAGTTTACAATATTTGCTGTTCATTGGTCACGGCTACAACAATCTGCATCCCACCTGCAGGTTTTACACAAACATTGACTGATCTGGAGAACCTAAATCTGATGGTGAAGATGATTCTGCCGATTGATGGTCCGGTGATGCCGTTCACTTCGGTGCTGCTTGGTCTGGGGAGCTTTAAAGAGATCTCAAACCCTGACCCCATATGACACTTTACAGTAAGGACAGTGTAAACGTAAACCAAGCTGATTCATTATCCCCTGCTGCCAAGGTGAGACAATCCATTCAAAATACCAATCATCCACCACCCCTCATTAATCAATCAATTACTCTTGGCTAAGGAAACTCGAGGATCCTCCATCAATCCCCCCCATGGATTTGTTGACAGCTTTGTGCCAGTTGAGAGAGTTCAGCTTCTGAAGATCAATGGAGTTAAATGTGGGTGCTTTGACGCAACTTTAAGTTGGTTTAAGTTGATTTAACCCAACTTAAAGCTGGGTTAAACCTGTGTCGATGTCGCAAACAAGCAGCCAGTCACATTCAAGCAGCCTTTGTCATATGAAAGACTCAGGTTCAACACACATGCACATTATGTACAATTTTAAAATGCGATCCAACTCAGTTCCATATTGGATCATGAGTCCAATGTGTCTATTTCTAATAACTTCACAGTATTTTTTGTTATGGTCTTATACAGCATATTATTAATACTGTTACTCTTTTATATATATATTGCTTTTAAGACTTTAAAGGGGCAGCATTATGTATTTCTCAGGTACATAGTACCCATTTAAGGCACAACCAAGTAACTATGTTTACCTTCAGTTGTTATAAAAATGCTACATATATCAAACATGACATATGTCAATTTTACTTCACATTGGGCCTCTTAAATGTTTTTTTTTTTCCTTTGACGTCAAAATGATTGAAAACAATGAGAGATTTTGATATAAAATTATTTACATTTAACCAAGCAGCTGAATCTTTCTTATGATATCAAAAACAATGTGAAATGAGTATCAATTTAACTATTTACCAACAAATATTGCATGGCAATAGTTGTGTACATCCTTCTGAATTCTCGGTGGAAATGTATCTATAATTAGTAAATAAATTCTTCCTAATTGCCTCAGTCTGTTTCTTTGTCTGTCTTTCTGTAAGTCTGTACAAACAAACTGCTGGTAGACAGGCGGATCCGTGGATTAAAATATTTGCGTCATCACCTACGTTATGCCCTGCTTGACCTTACATGACAAAAGGCCATCCTGTTCACTTTTATTTATTAGATTTGAGACTATTTCTTTTAGATAGTTTTATTTTTCATGAATCCATTTTGACCAAATACACCAGAAAGTAGCTTTTAAGATCTAAATTATGTCATATTTCAGTCAGGCTTTATACTTAAGTAAACTCATCAAACAATTTAAAATTTATTTCAAATTCATTTACCAAAATAAACATTGCTTTAATGTATTCAATCTTGTTCTGACCATCTAAATGAAATAAAAAGTGCACTTTCCAATCAAACTAACATGTATTTATAGTTCAAATAAAGATGAAAGTTAATAAAGTAACTTAAGGTACCAAACTAATAAGAAGACATCATGTGTTTGTCTCTTGTTTTAACCTGAAACAACTTCCTCAGTTTTATAGTGTAACTCCAAAACTCTTCCCTTATTCTTTCTCATTTTTGGCATTGGTTACCATAGACCAAAAATTATTTTCACAGGATGTCATGAATTAGCTAACCTTCTTCATGACCACATGTAAAGGATTTTGTAGTACCACTAATGTTAGCTGTAAATCCTTATGACTTATGGCACAGCATTAAGTCAGGAGGTCATTTCTGGGTCCATGAGCCCAGATTGCATCGAGCTGGGGAGAAGAGCCATCTGTTGTCCTGCCTTCCACAACAACTCAAATCCAACTAATACCACTCTGTCTAAGCTATGAGGAAGGGAAATCCTTGGAACCCATTCACAGGGATGTATTTTAACTCAATCCACATTCAGGTTTAAACATCTTGAAAGGCATTTGTGAAAAATAATCTGATGATTTTTTTTTGCCTTGGAAATGGAATTAAGATACTTGAATCAAAATGTTGAAAATGATTTAAGATCCTTGAACATAAGGCTTTGGATTTAAAAGTGAATTTGTAATAAGAATCTGAAGCGCAAGCCAAATTATTCATGTAAAAATGAAGTTTTCCTTCTCTTTCAGAAAATACTGGAAATAAATACTGCAGTATTCACCTTCCACATTCCTCTTCTTTGATGACTGAATGGTTTTTTATAACTTTGTAATTTTGTATTTTTATTATGTAAAGCACTTTGAACCTCCTTGTTGCCGAAATGTGCTATACAAATAAAGTTGATTGATTGATTGATTCTTGTTCGATCAAATAAAATTCATCCTCCGGACGGTTACCACTTTAGCAGTCATTATCAAAAAGCTTAAATAACTTTGGTATGTTTCTGCCTGCCCATTTGCTTATCTATTAGCATATTTATCAATTTCAGAATTAATATAAAGTACATATAGTTTAAAAACAAATCATCTAAAAATATTTTTGAACTACTTTTACAGTAGAAAATGACCTCTTTCTAGCAGGAGTGTCTGGCTCGGCCCCTGAGCCTATTCTCTTCGACTTGCACACACAATGATTATTTTTAACTGTGCAGCAGACTAAAACAGTAGTGTTGTAACGAATTAATCAGATTTGCTCCAAAGCAGCCGCTGGGTAAGCTGAAGAGAGGGCTCCAAGGTTGGCGGGGGTCACTGTATAAAAGCAAAGCGCACGGCAGTGATTGGCGATCGCTCTCCATCAACTGTGACGGATTAGAGAAGGAAGCAGAGAAGAGTCGCTGGTGGAGCCGAAGACACGGTAAGTCAGCTTCTGCACCTTTCAAGACAAAGACTGAGACACAAAGAAGTCCAAATTTATTTCATTTTATGAGAAGAGAACACCTGAATACCTTTACAAGACAGAAGACAATAGTTAAGATCCTGGCAAGTTGAACTGATGCTTTCTGGGTTATTTTATAAGACTGAATTGTACAAATTAAAAGGAAAGTGACTGCAGTGACATTTCAGAGAATGTAATGATCAGTAAAATGTCAAGATTTTTTACTGAACCATGAATGTCCTCAAAATTCCTGTTGCTCCTTCAAGATCTTTTGTCACACATCTTTATAACCAAACCGCTGTATCTTTATTCTTTGCAGAAAGGATCTATTTCTGGTGCAGTCATGTCAAAGTAAGTCAGTTATTTATTAATCTGCTGACAATTATACAAAAGCTCTAAAATACAGACAGATACTTTAGACTTTAGATATAAACACAAAGCATTTGAGAAAAAAGTTTAATATTTATGTGCTTAAGTGACAGATCAAAATTAGTTAGGTGTATTTTGAAATAAAAACAAAAAGATTTTATATTTCTTGTTCTATTTTTAAGCAGAAGTTGAAACTATATTATATTCTGTTGCTTTGCTGTTCACTCAAAGTCAGAAAAAGCGGCTAATGCAGGGATTAAAGATACAAGAACCAAGATAACTGGCTTAACTGTAACATACTGACATCTAATTCGCTCTTGTAACACTTTCGTTATTTTACAATTTTGTAATCATTTGTCCGGGATATAGATAAACCCTTATTAAGGTGGATTATGTGGATTTAATCTTGGAAGAGAGATTTACAAGATAAATGGAGGGATTAAACAGGATTACTTGGCAAATACATGAAAGCGGCAAACACATCCTAAGGATTACGTTGTTGTTTAAAGCATATGCACAGAGATCGATTTTAATGCAGAAAAGTTTTAGGGTAGGACAGCAAATTGATATCAAACTTCAGAGATTTGTAAATGTTTTATTTTTTATACCATTTCTCTTATTGCCTCATGTGAGATGTAACACAATAGTCAGAACAAAGTCAGAATTGAGCATTTTAAATTTATAATGCAACAGACTACCAACTTATAAAGTCACAGATAAAACATACGTTCATATATAAACACCATAGCTCTTTCATTTAAATTGCTACAACAATGAAGTTGATTAATGACAGTAAATAGTGAGGTAATACATTAAGGGATATTTGGACAGCCTGACCCTGTTTCTTACATATCTAAACACGCCTAATCATGATTGAAGTTTGCAGTAGAAGTTTGATTCAATGCTTTTTCCTTTTATTTTTCCTTTCAGAGTGTTTAAGAAGACCAGCGGGAATGGAACCGTAAGTGGTTTTAAAAATAATGAGGCCACTTTTGGGCTAATAATACCGTCGTTTTTATCTCATTTTTCCAGCTCCCACAGTTAAAATTTCCAATATTTAGGAATATTGGCGGAGGACTGACTGTTTTTATTTGTTTCTGCTAGATCGCCTTGTACCTGGGGAAGAGAGACTTTGTGGACCATGTGGATCATGTCGACGTAGTTGGTGTGTTTTGTGGTTAATGCAATATACTCTCTGCAGTTAAACTCGGAATTATTCATATGCCTGGGAAAATTAGATATAAAATTATCGTCAATCTGTCAAGAAGTTTGTTTCTGCTAGTAAATGAGACATAAAAGACAATAAAAGAAAGTTAAAGTTGTGTCAGTTTTGAAAATTGCAGCATGAAGGCAATATATATCCTCCTCAACAATCAGTGGAAAAAAATCTTTATTAGCATAATACCAATCATGCTACTGTTATAATTTCTGACCAACTTTTTGCATGTTTCTACATGTATTTTGATTATTTATCTTTCACAATGACCTCCAACTCTTTGGGGTTGAAAAGCCTCACTGCCATCACCCTCATCTTTTGCTTCTTTCTCAGTTTTTTATGGACTCTGACTGGGCCAATCACAGTCTTTAATGTTACCTCCATTCAGAAGAGAAATGTTTGTACAATTAAACATCATTTTACACCTAAATCTGCCAGGAGTGTGGATAATTTTGGGCTTATATACATCGACACATTCTTTTGAAATGAAATTAAATTAAAATAATTTGTTTTTCTTTTTGCAGATGGGATCGTTAAGGTGGATCCCTCTGGTTTAAATGGAAGAAAAGGTAATCTTATAGAATAGGTCACACATTTGTGAAGCCAAGTGATAAATATGATACACCAAGATATGAATTTTATTAAACAAGTACAATTGTATAATAAATCTAAAATTATATTCTACATTTTACAAATAAAATGTAAATTAAGCTTTAATTTTTATATAGAGAATATCTTTAGCATAATTAGAAGTTGCCTTACCCAGTAATTTGTCACATATAACATACAGCTCTGGAAAAAATCAAGAGACGACTTAAAATGATCAGTTTCTCTGATTTTACTTTTTATAGGTATATGTTTGAGTAAAATGAACATTGTTCTTTTATTTTATGAACTACTGACATGTCTCTGAAATTTCAAGCAAAAATTCTGTATTTATTTGCAGAAAATGAGAAATGGTCAAAATAATGAAAAAGATGCAGCACTTTCAGACCTCAAACAATGCAAATACGGTTATAATCAATGCATTTAATGAATTTGGACTGATCCTCATTTTCCATTGCAGTATTTGTCTACCTCGCCTGCGCCTTCCGCTATGGAAGTGACGACCTGGATGTTATCGGACTCTCCTTCAGGAGAGACATCTGGATAAAGAAGGTCCAGGTGTATCCGGCTGCCGATGGAAACCCGACTAAGACGCCAATGCAGGAATCCCTCCTGAAAAAAGTTGGAGAGCAAGGATGTCCTTTCTCTTTCCAGGTAGCAAATTTCACTATACAGAATTTAATATGTTTTCATTATTTTCAGTTTATAATCTGAGTTGCATCCACCTCTACGTTTTTCAGATGCCAACAAATCTCCCATGCTCAGTTTCTTTACATCCAGGGCCGAATGATAATGGCAAGGTACCATAACCAGTCTTCTTTTGTAATATTTTAAATTTATTATTTACCCATGCAATTCTTCTACTTATGATTTAAACTGACTAGTTTCTGTCGCAGGCCTGTGGAGTGGATTTTGAGGTCAAAGCATACATTGCCAAAGAAGCTAGCAATCCAGATGAAGTCATTGAGAAAAAGTGGGTTTTCTGTCTGGTGATTCTATTATTTCATCCTGAAGTGCAACAAAACACATGCATTGGTCCATGCTTGCCATGGCACCTACTCTTCCCTCAGGGATACCTGTCGCTTGATGATTCGCAAAATACAGTTCGCACCGACGAACAAAGCCGGACCGAAGGTCGAGCTCTCCAAACAGTTTATGATGAGCGACAAACCAATTCATATTGAGGCCGCTCTTGAAAAAGAGGTACACTTAAATTTTTATACTGCTAAGATGTTTAGGATTCTGGAAACCGAATGCTTTGAGTGAATAACTCAAAAAAAAAACACTATTGTTGTGTTTAAGATTTACTACCATGGAGACCCGATCACTGTCACTGTGAAAATCAACAACGAAACCTCAAAGACTATTAAAAAAATCAAAGTCTCAGGTAAGAAACACCACAAAGCTGATATTTTTAACTGGTGCAGGATGAAGAAATTTTTTTAAATAAGTAACTAAATGACAGTAAAAATGTTTGTTTTTAGTGGATCAGCTAACAAGTGTTGTCCTCTACTCATCTGACACCTACACCAAGGACGTCTGCTCCGAGGAGTTTGCGTAAGGTTTTACCCGTGTTCACAGACTTATGAAAGTAACTCATTAAAATATAAGCAAATTAAATACTATTGTTCAGTTCAATGTCTTTATATAGTGCAGATTACTTACAGTGTTGTCTAGGGTGCTTTGTAAGACAAGCAGAAATATGTTAAAATCCAATATAATCCAGGAATATAGACATTTTTAAATTCTTGAGCAATCAAATGCAGTTTATAATGTCAATTGGAAAGATGTATCTGTCTAGAATAGCCAAGCTAATTACATTCTCTACTATGTTATTTGCTATATGTGACATGCTGTGATAGACAAAATAATTTGGATTTTTCACGCTAAAGTTACCAAAAAAGTTACACTTGCATTCCAACTGATTTATTTCCTCTTTATCTTACAGAGAGAATATAGCTGCAAACACTACATTTGAGAAGTCCTATCAAGTTACCCCCCTGCTGTCGAACAACAAGGAAAAACGAGGGCTTTCCGTCGACGGGAAGCTGAAAGATGAGGACACCAACCTTGCATCCACAACGCTGTAAGACAAATCTACTTTCTCACTGAACCAAGGAGCTTAGTGTGTGTCCAGGACAGGATTCATCCTCTTAATGAGTGGCACTGATGCAGATATACACTGTGTCATCCACTTAACATAAATCCTCAAGCTCTAAAAAGGTAAACTATTCTTGTCTCCTGGCAGGAGCCAAGGGGAGAAGGAGATGCAGGGAATCATCATCCACTACAAAGTCAAAGTTACTGTAACGGCGTCTGGAGGAGGGTAAGGCGTCTCTGAACACTGAATAGGAACAAAATATGGTTTTACACTTTGAAAGAAAATGTTAAACCATAACCGTTTCTTTGTTGCTCACTCTCCTTCATTGTTTCTCTCTTAAAAAGTTTGCTAGGCGGCCTGACAGGAAGGTAAATAGTTTCCCTCATTTATTGTCTTCTAATAATTCACATTTCAGTATTTTTCTAACGACAAAGCTTTTCCATTTCAGTGATGTTGTCGCGGAGCTTCCTTTAACTCTCATGTCCCCAAAACCTGCAGGTTAGTGAATTTTTTACATCAACTAGCAAATCAAATGTTCAGTGACAACTAACATGATCGTTCTCCACTTTTTGTCCCATTTACTGCATGTTGTTGTGGTTCATCGAGCAGAAATGTAAGTACAAAAATCTTTTTTCTTGTGTAAAAGTAGAATTAGGGGCATTTTCCTGCTTGCTTTTCTCATGTGTGACTGAGTGTTTTATGAACCACAGCTATTTGGATTAAAACCTGTATTTAGCTCAGGTAGCTCAGTTCAAGTTCTGTGTCTTTAGGTGTTCTTCATTCAAGAGTCATAATCATTTCAAACCCAAAATATGAAAAAAAAGAATCTATGGTGCAATTACATGTTTGGAAGCAAATTTGCATACTAAAAGAAAACTAAATGCATTAAAAATTTTCCAGAATAATGGAAAAGAAACATCATGCATTTTATTGTGAAAATATCAAAAGTTATTTATTTTATTTTTTAATATATTTTTTGTACATATTCGCCATATGATTTTGATATCCACTTTATTTACAGAACGGATGTTGCAGTTGATGCCGTGGAAGCATAAAAAAAGGAAAATCAACAGGGAAAACCAAGGAACTCCTCACCAATGAAGAACACAGACAGCACTGTTTCATGCAAGCAAAGCAATGTTCCTATTTTCCATGTACATATAATTTTTTACTGTAAATTACACTCAAGGCTCAAATATGGAAAAAGTATGTGTAACTTTTTTCTGAATGTCAATTTATCTAAATGGAAAATTGTTAATTGTCCCTTAGTATAGAGTCTACAAAAGGAAAATGCAGACCTTAATTTGTTATTAATGTAGATTTTTGTGTCATTAGAGCAACGAATAAACTTGCAGGTGTGAGATAAATGTCTTCTGTTTACAAATAAACAAATACACTCAAAAAATTCTGTTCCATTTTATTTTATTGTGGTGTTATTTGATTAAAATTGTATTTAAAGAAAACTCAATTTATGGAAATTAAAAATGAAAATAATTTGGTGGTATAATTATTAGTATAATTATGCATTTGGAAAACCGAGTATTTCTACATATATCAAAATCTCTCTTTTTGTGAGATCCACGACTTACTAAGTAACTAACTAACTAAAGCACATATTTAACATTTTAAACTAAGTTAATTTTTAAAAGATGTTAAAAATATATTCTGAATATTACCATATTGCTGTCTCTCCCCAGTGGCCGCTTGGTGGCGCTGTTTCACTGTTCTGTGTTTAAGAAAACAAAAGCTTCGGTTAGTGCAGGATAAAGATTCTCGGTTTGGTCCCCAGTCTAGACATCACATCACTAGCCGACTCTGCTACTTTAGCTGTATATATTTTTTAACAAAATGTCAACCACGACCGGTGGCGGAGAGTTTGGCAACCCTCTGCGGAAATTTAAGTTGGTCTTCCTGGGTGAACAGAGCGGTAAGCGAGGCTCTTTAAATAACTGTTAATGTCTGATTTAAGGAATTGTGGAAAGAAGTGTCAAGATTAGCTTACCAGCTAGCTTCGCGTTAGCTCGTCACTCGCTGACAAGATAAAGTTGCACATCAGCATCAGAAACTAAAAGTGATGTATTATTTTAAATAAGTAGGTAAAGGCGTTTTTAAAATGCTCGCGAGTAGAAATGATAAAAAGGTTGATAAACTTTTGTTTTTTCGACATTGGTGATGTCATTGAGTAGCTAAGTTGTCCTGCTAAGCTAGCCAAACACCTTACAGTTGGACAAAATAACAATAAAATATAATGGAAACAGCTTTCCCGTGTCGATTAACTCGGAAATAATTAATAAATGCCGTGTTGTCTAACTAAATCAAACATGTAGTTAATTCCTTATGCACTGTCCCACCAGTTTAATGGTAGCTAGCACAGCACTGTAAGAAGCAGTATGTTAGCTAACTGTGCTAGAAACGTTATTTAATAATGACGTTTACTGCCCCCGTCAGACTTAGGAGTTTTACAGTTATTTGAGGAATATTTAATGTTTCTAATAATGTCTCTATAAGTCAGCAAGATAAAGTTTTTGTATATTTATTGGCCACAGTAACACATAGCTACTAGTAATTAGCTGGCAGCATTTGCCACAGCCACGTCGCCCAGTGTGTGCTAACTATTCGGCCTCTTCATCGGCGGTTATCCTTGGTCCTTCGGGGAAGATACCTCAACCGCGATATTAATATTTGAAATATTTTTGATTGCTTTATCTTTAGAGTGGTGTACTGCGGACTATTTAGCCCAAGTTTATCCATTTAAATTTTCCAAATTTTGTGGCTCCACCCTTATTGCCAGCTCAGCGTGTGGGTTCAGCAGTTCACTCCCCATCACTCCTGAATTTACTCACCAAATGCTGTCACCCATATTGCTACATCTCGCGAGAGAAACAACCAGTCAGCTCTTATGAAAACAAGCCCAAAAAAGCCCGATACATTGTGTAAAACAGGCCGCTTCTAAGCAGTATCAATGCATGCATTTATAGTGGCATTGTACTTAAGTAACAACAAAATTATGCAAAACACTGAGGTCTGGTGTGAGTGTGTTTTGGGTGTGCCGAGTTAACTCTTGGCAAGGACAAACTAGCAATCGTGTTTTGCTTTATTGGGAGAGAAAAACTGGGTTTCAGTCAGAAAGAAAACCAAGCCCAAATTATCAACTTCATGTTCAAAAAGGTCCTGTCTTCTTTAATAATGACGGCACAAAAATATATGTCTGGTCTCTATTCTAACAGCATGATTTGGGCTTTGTTGTTTTTTCTCTATTTTTCATCTGTACAGTTGGGAAGACCTCACTCATCACCAGGTTTATGTATGACAGTTTCGACAACACTTACCAGGTAAATGGAAAACTATGCATAATTTGAATGTTTTACTGACTTGCTGTGGAAAAAATGGTAATCTAAGGCTATATTCACACAGCAGGCAAATTAAATCCAAATACAAAAAATAAAATTTGAACATCAAGATGAAGTAGGGCTGTTGTAAAAGAATATTTTAGTAATAGAGTACTCTTATGATTATATCGATTATTCTTACGTTTGGTTGAGTAGTAAAGAGAGAAAGAAAATATTTACATTGTAGAAAACTAGTCCTCATGCTGACAAATTTTAATAAAATATAACACTTTCTTTCTTATCTACAATGTTGGATGAGAAATGTTGATTTCATAAGCATGTTAATAGATTGAGCTAATTTACACCATTCTTCTCTTACAGGCAACAATTGGTATTGACTTTTTGTCCAAAACCATGTACCTAGAAGATCGCACGGTAAGCCCTGTGTTTTCTGCTCTCATCATTTCCTCTGGTAGAGTTCTTAAACTCCTAGAAAAGCATGCATCTGCTCTCTGTTCAGTAGCCACCATTTGTTTCCATTTCATCATTTCACATTTTGTTATTGCACTGTCCTAAATTTTTATTATTCATTTTGATTTGTGAAAAAAAAAATTGTGATCACATTTTTTAGTTCCCATCGTTACGTTTCAAAACATTTTTGTTTCCTTTCCATCCCCTGGCTTGCTCATGAAATTCACCCGCACATGGTGCCGCGTTTGTATCACGGCTGGCCACAGATTCGGCTGCAGCTCTGGGATACAGCCGGACAAGAACGTTTCCGCAGCCTCATCCCCAGTTACATCCGCGACTCAGCGGCTGCTGTGGTGGTTTATGACATAGCCAGTAGGTATCATGGCCTTGCCTCTTTCATTGTCCTTCGCTTATGACATGGAAGGGCAAAAATCCCAGCATTTGGAGTAACAAATCATTTTCAGGCAGCATGATAAGACTGTTTGCATCAGCTGTGATTATAAAGTAAAGCCTCTGACAGCTGTTTTAAATCTGGCTGATAGAATAAATATCTATCAGCATCACTTCATGGGCTCAGATTAAGAATAATCCAGCCGGGTTTTCTTTCGCATGTCTTATATGCATAACAGTCGTCATCTCTAAGCTTTCTGCACCTAAATGATTCCTCGTCGCCGCTTCATAAAATTTTTCTTCGCCGCTTCACTAGCAGACTTTTGATATCTGTCCCATTCCCCACCTTGTTGTTCTTTCCTGGGCTTTCTTTATTCTTTACTCTTATTGTCCTCTTCTCCCAACGTTCCAATCCAGGTCCGGCTCCAGCTTTGGGACACTGCTGGACAGGAGCGCTTTCGTAGCCTAATTCCCAGCTACATCCGTGACTCTACCATTGCTGTGGTTGTTTATGACATCACCAGTGAGTCAGGGCTGTGCTTATAACTTTCCTGTTGGGGCCGAGAGCAATTGGAAGGAAACTGTTTTGTGTCTTATCTATTCTAATTTCTGCAATATTTTCAGAACTTTCTCTCTGTATGTTTATATTCCATCTTTAAGCTTCTCTCTAAAATATTTTTGCTTATTAACACGACTTCCAGCTAGCATAAAAACGATCTGGCTTTTGTCCTGAAGTGAAACAACAACCAATGCTTACGTTTAAATATATGTAGAAGAACACGCTTTGTGACTTTTGGATTTGCAGGAGCTAATGTGAACAGTAACTTTGCTTTGTTTTTATTTGCAGATCTTAATTCTTTCCAGCAAACCTCCAAATGGATTGATGATGTGAGGACAGAGAGGGGAAGTGATGTAATTATTATGCTTGTTGGAAACAAAACAGACTTGGCAGATAAAAGGTACACAGTCATGACAAAACTAGTATTTTATTAGCTGTACATCATATTTGCATCAGGTAATTTTGCTGAAGCAAAATCTTGAATTACACAACTCTGAATCAGTGATTTTTGGATTTTAAAGATAAAATTTTTAGAAAATGTGTGGGGGGTTTCTCACTAATTCATCCTGAGGCTCACTGTCTTATTTGACATACATTACATTCACTATTGGTTATTCAGCTTCTGTTTATTTGGACTTTAAATTATGGTCAACTCTACAACGGAGTATTTGGACCAGGCTAAGACTCTTCTTTTTTTCTTTTGTTATAAAAATAAAGTCGTAATTTTACCAGAAAACAGTTGAAATATTAAGAGAATAAAGAATACGATAAAAATTATAGCAATACAAGAATAAGGTTAATATTACAAGAACAGTTAAAAAAAATATCAGGAGAATAAAGTTGTAATTTTATGAGAACTCCTAAAGGGGAAAAAAATGATACATCTTGTGAAGTTATACTTTTGTATTGGTTTTACAGATTAGATTTAATAGAAATACTTAATTTTTTAACACATCAGAATTAAATTATCAGCTGCAGGATTTTGAAATGATCATGGATTTACTGAGTTGGTCATGTTGATCTTGATAACTTTATCAAATCTTTTTTCTCACTGAAACAACTTTTTCTCATAATTTTAAGACAATGTTTTTCTGGTAAAATTGCGTCTTTATGCTGCTAATATTATGCCAATATGCTCTTAATTAAACATAAATTCTTGTAGCCTGGCCTTAATATTTTGTCATACAACTCACAGAAGAGATGGTTGAAATAAAAACCACTTTTTGAAAATATTTTCAGTCATTTGCTATTTCTATTTTAGAAAACAAAGCAAGAAAAACTATTAAAAATATTGTAGATTTTGTTTTTAAGCCATATTGCCCAGCCCTACTGTGTGTGTTGTATTGATATAATATTTAAGTTTCACTCATTAAACTCAAATATAATTTAATGAGGTTGTATTTATTTAGAGCCAGTTGTTTATAAGTAAATGAAGTTTGCCAAAGCCTGGGATCCCTGCGTTTTTCCCTTCAGTGCGTCTTCACCCAGTTTTGGCTTCATTGTTGTTTTACCTTTTTTATTACTGGTTCAAGTATTTTTATTTTGTATATTTTGAACACATTTCTGTTCTCCCCCTGTGTTTTTATGTTTCTTTTCACTGCCATACTTATGATTTTCATCTCTGTTATCCTTCTCATTTTGATTTTTTTTTTCTTTTGTTTTCATGCATGATTATCCCTCAACACTCCTCTCCACCATGTTTTTGCTCCCTGCTTTTTCCTCCCTGGGACCATGGCAGGCAAGTTTCTGTTGAGGCGGCAGAGAGGAAAGCGCGTGAGCTCAATGTGATGTACATAGAAACCAGTGCCAAGGCGGGCTATAACGTCAAACAGGTTGGTGTTCAGCAGCTGCAGGTGCAATCCTGAAACGGTTCTGAATGGATCATAATGTATCGTAGGGCAGGGGGGCCCGCCTGTGATTTCCAGGATGTAAAGCCTTCGATGTTTTCCTTTAATTGTTTGACTTCAATTTTCAGCTTCACCTCTTTTTGTCTGTGTTTCTGTCCCCGTTGTGAACTAATCCCTTATGTTGAGCTCTTCTTCTTTCTTCATTTCTTCTCCTTTTGGTTCTTCCTCTTTGCGATGTTTCTTTCCATATCTTTCTTTTCGTCCATCTCCCCACCTCTGCTTCTGCCGGAGCAGACAGATCACCACGGAGGAGGGCGAGCAGAGAGCTAAAGAACTGAATGTCATGTTCATTGAAACCAGCGCAAAGACTGGCTACAATGTCAAACAGGTAGCATATCTGTTTCTTCAGGCTAGTTCTGCTTTCACAGTCAACATGTAACTCCTCCCGTCACCGTTTCCTCTGACGCCACAGCTTGGCTTGTGCTTGTCTTGTCGTGCAAAACTTGTGATCTTGTATCTGTTTCCTTTCCACTTCAGCATATTTTGCTTTTAGAGGTTCTACTATCATTTTCTGTTTCATGCTGGTGCACTGATATTTTTGCTTGTTTGACTTTCCAGAAAGAAGGCATCGCTCTAAATACAGCTAAAACCAGATATTTAAGTATAAAGAAACAAAACTTGACCTTAAATCAGACTAAGCTTATCCTGTTTTAGGTTACTATAGTAAGGATTATCAAAATTATTTCAGTTAACTAAATGCTAAAATGAGACAATTTCTATTTTCTAATTCAAAAGTTTACATACATTTCCATAGAATTGAGTCAAACATTTTGGGTATTTTTCCAGAAGCCTCTCACAATAGTTTGCTGGAGTTTTGACCCATTCCTCTTGACAGAACTGGTGTAACTCAGTCAGGTTTCTAGGCTCACACAACTCTTCATCTCTTTCTTGAGTGACTGCGATCAGGACTTTGTGATGACCACCACACAACACAGACCATGTTCTCAATCTTCCACTCGCCTCCTTTAAATGTAGCAATAGCCATTAAATCCAAACAATATAATTTTTACATAATACATAGAAAAGGTGCCCAAAAATAAAGTTTTTGTCTTTTAGCACACTGGTAACCTGTAATTTGGCTATTTGGAGTAACGGCTTCAATGTATAATTATTTTAAGAGATCAACGTGGCGACTTCAGGCATCTGGAGGTTTTCTTCCTTATATGTTGGCTGGTGTATTTTCCATTTCAAGTCACACAACTTAAATGTTGTGAATTAAATGGACGTATACAAAGCCGTGACATAATCACCTGGGGGTATATTTATTTTAAATATATATATAGATAACCTTCTGGTTTTAAAGAAAGTAATGAAATATCTTTCTTATTATTCTAGTATTTCCAAACAGAAATATACATGTTTTAATTCTAACAGTCCCTAAAACGGTCAAGAGTCTGATTTAATGTCGGAAAGAGAGAAAAAAGACTTTTTTTTTTGTTTGTTTTTTTTCATATTTTTTTAAATGTTTTGGGGGATTTGTAAAGACATTAAAAAAAACTCTTAGTGTTCAGATATTAGAACCCTATATCTCCTAAATAAATAATTTTGTTTTGTGTTTGTTATTGCTGCCAAAAGAAGTTGTGAACAGTTTTTAAAGAGTTTGTGGTAAAACAGTGTAACATTTGTAACTGTACTTTTGGGAAATCTGCTGTTTGACACATTTAGGAGATCCCTGCATGTAATTTTTGCTCACTGGTTTGTTACATTTGGATATAAGGTGAAATACTCTCAATTTTCTGGTGTGAATCTATCTTCTTATGTTCTGCTTTCATTCTTCTAGTTTAGTTTGCATGTTAATTTTAATATGATGGCTAAAAGATTTTCATTTAATAGCAGATTCTCTAAAACATTAGGAAAGTTATGTGAAATTCCCCTAAATAGTTTTCTCAGAGTCTATAGAAGAAAGATAGTGTTGCTATTTGTGCAAAATCACCAGAAATATAATTGGATTAAAACTCATTGAGCAAGCTGAATTTTATTGAATTTTGAAAGATGGGTATATTTGCCCATAATAAACTAGTTTTAATCTTGTTTTATAGCTGTTCCGACGTGTCGCTGCTGCGTTGCCCGGGATGGACAGCACACCAGAGAAAAGCAAAGAGGACAGTATCCTTTTCATGCTACTTTCCACAAAAAAATCATCATTATATGCAATACATATTTTACAGAAAAAGTGTCGATAAGCAATTTTTTTGTCAAAACAAAAAAGTTCCTTTCTCTAAACTAATCCAGGAGTAATTTACTGCAGCAGTTTTAGGCTGATATTTCATATTCAGTTTGCGCTAACTAGCCTTAGCATTCACAGCGCTCACACGGGCAGCGCACACACAGGCTGATTAACAGTGCTAACATCCTCCTCCCGGCTATGATTGGTTGTTTCTAGGCAGAGAAGCTCTTTTTTCCCCCCACAGATTATCTTATATTGCAGCTTTAAAAGGGGACTCTTATTTTGAAGAGTATTGGGAAGCTTTACTCTCAAAGTGGCTTTTTGACAAAATTAGGACACAAGCAAAATTACCCAATATGCAACGGTCCAACCAAATGGGTGGCGTTTAAAACCCAGAGGTTGGGTCAGATAACATCACTAAAAGGCTCTCTGTTCTGATAAAGTGTGCTCTTGAGAATCTGAGTCATGGTTGCTTAACTCAACTTCTCCCAGTGATCGACATCAAATTGGAGAAACAGCCAGAGATGACTGTAACCGAGAGCAGCTGCTCGTGCTAGTACACCTCGCCCCACCCAGCCTGTTTCCTCCCCACCAACAGCTTGTCTCTCAGTGGCCACTCTCCACCCCTGGCACCCTGCCATTAGGATGGAGGACCTATCTTTTTATTTTTTTATTGTTTGGTTTTTGTTTTCCTCCCCTTCTCAACTCAGTGACTTTTCAAAGTAACCGTGTGGATGTGCATTACTGTAATGAATCTGATTATCTTGGGAAATATAGTTCAGAAACAAATGTTTAAAAACGACAAATAAGTTAAACCTGTTCAGATTTTCATCCAGTTGCATGGCATTATATAGGACTGCAGACTGACATAGCTAACTGCTCTTGACTTTATGCACAGTCCAGGATGTTAGTGCTGTTTCTCTCGTTGTTGTAAAGTTAACTTGCTTTGGAATATGTAAATGACTGCGAGGTTTAATTCTCCCACCCTTTTTATTATTTTTATTTAAGGAAGAAACATTTTATCTCTCGGACATCTCATTTTTCATATTTCCTGTCACATTTTGAGGAAGTACAAACATAAATGTACATCATTTCAAGCCATGATGATATATCTGACTAAACTTAGGCTTTCACATTAAAGACATGTGGAGCAGTTCTCTCTCTGTCAAAGCTGCCAAATTCACCAGTTGTGACCAAATTAGTGAAATTTAAAAGGACGAGTTAAAAAGTAATGAGGGAGTTTTATCAAAGGGAATTATTTGGTCACTAACCCTAAGCTGCGCGTTAAAACTCTTATCAGCTTTCAGTGTTGTTAAATTTGCTGCCCGCATACTAACGTAACACATCTGAGGAAGCTACTGGTGGAGAGTCTGGTCGCTATGTGAGGTAGCTGCCACGTCACCAATAGTTTGTGTTGTGCTGATCACACTATTGTAAGAACATGCAGCATGCTCACCATGCAGGATTTCTATGGATAAGAACACAGATGCCTTGCTTGTTTGTTCACCATGTTGTGCACTGAATCAAGCCACAATATTGTAAATTATCAGAGGAGCCTGTTGACTGGTTCATGGCTTCACTAGTTGTTTTTGTAGAGTTGTTAGTTAGGTAGATGTCCTCAGATACGGCTTACTAACACCCTCGCTGTAAAAAATAAACGGTGCACAGAAGTTAGTTGCAGCATCTTTTATTGTGTTGCTATTGCCTGCGTGGGACCGTTTTGGTTTTATGCATTTATTTATTTTGTAACTTGGACTTACAGATGACCTTCTTGAGCTTGACCAAAAGTACGCTGCCACGCATGTTGGAGGTTTGCTTTATTTATTGTGTCTCCGGTAGAGATCCGGGTAAAGGTGGCATTTATAAGTCAGCATTGCTTCGAGGCACACGCACACACAGTCTATTAATAAGATTAACTAGCCAGAGCACAACAAAAGACACTGGTCATTTGATGATGGGGTTGTGGGCGTTTTGAAACGGACTCGAAGGTTTAGGTATTTATTTACTTCACGAACAAACAGTTTATCTTGAGCAGCTCTTCTATTACTTGTCACTGACTAAATACTCAGCTTTGTGCTATTCTGAATTGTGTCTGTCTATTTGAAATATGATGTCTACTCGTGTTTAGCAACGTTTGTGTGAATAATGTACTATTACTTATCTTATGTATAAAAAGGAGAGTTACTGAAACACAAGTGTAGGCCTATCACATGGAATAAAATAAAGATATTTCACCAAAATATAAAATTTGTCATTTCCTTGTTGGTAAATAAAAACAAAAAAAACAGCTGTCATAACCAGTAAACTACTGGTCATAACCAGCTTTATTATTTCCTGGCTCCTGTTGCCAAGAACAAATTGTGGCACCTGAACTGAATGTGAAAAACCTGTCCTGTGTGGGTGTGTGACTGAAACTACTCACTGAGTCAATGGTATGAAGTTTTACAACAGAGAGGAGTGGCTAAATACGAACATGGCCTTGCTTTAATTCTTCTGAATGAATTTGAAGTGTGTGTATTTTTCAGAATCAATACATCAACGTTGGAACCAGTGGATAGTCATTCAATTTAATTTAATATTTTTTATGCTTTAAATTCAATTGAGGACTCAATTCAAATCGGGATTCTCATTTACTCTTATACCCTAAAATAAAACTATACCATTAACTGGCTTCAAAGGTGACCTAATTACGACCCATTTTCACTACGACCTACACCAGGAGTGTCAAAATTAGTTCCATTTCGGGTGGGACTGCAATAATCAATAGTGACTAATCAATCATCAACTAATTTAGTTAATCTTTTATTAACTGGCACATACAGACTGAAGAAAAGGTCTTTTGCTGAAGGAATGACAGAGCTGTTAATAAACCAAAGCTGTACAAAAAAATAAACATTTTCAAGTTTGATTTTGTTTATTGGGTCAATAATTACTAAAGAACATTTACATGTAAATACATGAGATTATAGCCAGCTTGCTAATTTCCATCTCTGGTCCCAATTGGCAGGTTGATTTTGCATTTAAGATTTGTATGTAAATATGTTCTACCCAGGACTCAAGTGGTATAGTTTTAGCTTCGCCTGGTTCAAATCCTGTGAAAAACAATATCCTATCAATTGGTTATCCAATTATTAATTGGTTGATTAAAAAAAAAAAAAACACCATGTTAAGCACATGCTGACTTAACATTGATGAAATGTTAAGTCAAAAATGTTAATTTTAAGCTGCAGATTCATCCTTTGCTACAAATGATCAAGCATTCACTAAAGAAAAGCTGTTACTGCATTTTTAGCATTAAAATGTTTTATTTCAAAATGAATTATATTCATCTAATAATATTGTATAAATATTGTATCATCATCATACTTGAATTTCATCATAAGTATAAGTGAATAAATAGAGACTTGGGTCTAAAAGCAGCCCAGGAGCTTAAAAAATCCCATCCAGCCAGTTTTTGGCAATAAGTTCATGTTTTTTTGTTGTTTCTTTTTTGGTACCTGGAAACTGGTTCTCACCTAGCAAGCCCAGTGAAGCCCAACCCGTTACCTAGCAACCCAAGCTGTGTTCCAGCGCTGGTGAACTGGTTTTACTGCTGTACAATGGCTGCTGGAAAAGACAAGTGTTTTGATGTTAACTTATCATTCAGAACCACTTTCTGCGTTCTTTTTGGTTGTGGAGGAGGCTCTACTAATGCTTTTTCACAGATGGAAATTGTACAACTGTGCATGAGTTTGAAGCCATTTTCACATGCGAGTGTAAACGTTGAGTTGGTCGGCGTGGCCAGCAGCAGATTTAAAGCGACAAGATGCCCTAAAAACAGTTAATTCTGAAATTAGCTCAAAACAGGCAGAACTGAGCAAACTAAAATCTCATTTTCTCATGTAATGGACATGTTTTGTATAGCCTGTAGACCTATTCTGACCTGTACAAGAAAGCACAATAGGTCACCTATAAGATGCAAAGGAGGTTTTCCTCTGATTGGAAAATCAAGGATTTTTATGTGTAATACAACAATATGCTTTAAAATTACTGAGTCACCATTCCAGACCACCTAAATCAAGTGATCATTTCCACAACCGCATGTGGATAAAATGCAGCTCCTTGACATTCTGACTTCTACAAACATTTGTGAAAGAATGGGTTTCTCTAGGAGCTTTGTGAAAGCGTGGGACCGTGACGATGTGCAATACAGCTGAAAGCAAGACTATTAGTCATGAACTCCACTAATCTGGCCTTTATAGAGGAGAGGTAGGAAGGAAGCATGTTTGCAGTTTGCACACAAACTATGGAAGAAAAAGCTCAGAATCAACCATGTTTAATTTCCATGATGAAAAACGGTTTAGTTTAGTTTAGTTTAGATCCACATTTAGCTGCAGTAATGCGCCCACTGTTCTTATAGGGTTAGGGTGTTGTCCACACATCGTACGATTTACATCACTAAAACAGTTTTTACAAATGAAATAAATGTAAAACAAGACATGGAATAAAATGTGGCAGAATACATGTAACTTTAGGCTAAGTACATAATTGACTGTAGTGTAATATATTCAAATCACAACCAGAAACTTACATTGTTTGCGGTTTTACTGAAATATTGTTTAATCTCTCCCTTAATTTTTTACTATCATTAAAGTCTATAGTTGTATGGCACAGAATAGTACATTTCCTTTCTGTACATTAGTTCTAACTTTTGGTAAATGTTTAATAGCATGCCTTGTAAAATGAAAATGTGTATTTTGGCTAAACGATATAATTTGAAATAAAATCACAGATGTTCTAGAATACATATTTTTGAAAAGCACACGTAGTGAGCAGTTTAATCTATGGAAAGTCATCCTAAAATGTGCATTTTTCTAATTAACACCCACTCTGTTAATGACAACGAAGGTGGCAGAATGAAGTAGGAGATGCTTGTGGTTAAAAAGTTCCTGTGTAGAAGAAATCAAGTTGTTGATCTATTTTACTCAGAGGAAGTTTTTGCCTCAGGGGAAACGGCAGATATTGGCAGGCGTTGTTGAGGAAAATGTTTACGACACATCATTAGAATGAATTAAATAAACGCATAACCATTTAATGAAGCTGCACAATATATATCAAATTGCATCGCAATGTCAATATGTGTAATTTTGCAATCAGAAAATAATGTTTAGTATTTATATTAATCAACTGTATCTTGTATTGATTGCTCTAACTTGTAGGTTTGAAATATTTGAACAATGTTTATCCTGACTTGGAAATAATAAGTATGTTCCTATCCTAGTGGAGGAGTGTACAACCTTTGACTCTTAATAACCTTTGACAATGACTTTTAATAACCTTGACAAAAATGATAAAGAACCAACTAATATTTTTTAAATACAGATCAAATAATACTTAGTAGTTTTTCATGGAATAATCGCATTGAATTTCCACAATAAAACATCACTAAAAGTACCAGCAAATTTTTTTTAGATTTATTTTTTCTTATCACTTGGTTGGAGATGAACTGCTTTTTAAAAAAAATTCCCCCATAAATATATAGAAGAAAATGTATAGTCGTTTTTCTTTATTCCAAACACCTAAAAATAGACATATAGGTGTGTTTTTATGACAACAAATTACTACAGTAGATATTTATCATAAAACTTAAGTCGGCTCTAAATGAGTTTTTTTTTTTTTAGCCAAACTACAGGGGAAAATAAGTCTTTATAACACAATACTAGTGTTATTAGAGTTTATTAGACTTTAATTATGTCTTATTTGATTAGTAAAAATGTAATTCAATAATGTAATGTAATTCCACCGTTTAACAGAAGAGAACTTAACAAATGTATCAGAGTAATGAAACAACACCACTAACTTAAAATTGTGTTTGAACTGAGCATATTTTAAGTAAGTATTTTATTGGTTAATTCTAAAAGTTAGTTTTTTCAGTGTACGCCTACTTTTGTAAAAAGTCGTGATGAGGCTCCATCAACCTTGAGTAATCCTCACACACCCACTCTGTTAAGCCTCCCGCAGTCTCCACACAATTAAAGAATCTGGCTGTCAATTCTAAGTCTCTTCTAGGCTTCTAGTATTGTTTCCCCCTGGAGAAAATATGTTTTATTGTTTAATTAATGGCGGCTGTCAGCACTTTGCTTAGACCTGTCGTTTAGGGCGGGGCCTGGCCTTTTTTTCTCCTTTTACGCACACCTGGATTCCGGAAGCGCTCTCACGTCAGAGGGAGAGGCTGCCATTGTTCAGAGGAATGGCTCAGGAATCCTGCCCGACTTGATCGGTGCGTATAAATGCATCAACGCAGAGACAGGTAGCCGCAGAACAACCGTCTGGCGAAGGATCTCTTACTGGACTGAAGTGAACTGAGATTTATTTTACAATCAAAACTAGACAAAAATGAGTATTTTACCCAACGAGGGGGCATTTGAGGACTTCAAGAGGCAATGTTTGGCCTCCGAGAACTGGCTGAATAAATATGACAATAGTGGAAAGCAAGTTTGGATCGAAGTTCTTCCAGACAGGGGGGTCAACTCACCCAAAGTCCATAAAATCAAGGTAAGTTACTTTAAATGCTAATGATATTTACCTTTTGCTCCTTTTTAAGCCAGATTGTAAGCTAATGTACCTCAGTGTTTCTCAAATCAGCAAACTTTTGAGATCATCTTCAGAAATGAAGTGCATAGCAAAAATGGGCAGCAGTAAATAATAAACATGGTCTACTGTAGAGTCCAGGAGCTCTACTGAAACTTTGCCAGAAACTTTCCTAAAATGCCTCTGTAATTGTCATGAAACTCACCTGGCATTTCTATGGAACTTATTACTACTTTTTAGCATCCTAAAATACAGGTAAGTTTGATAATAGCTGCAAAGAAAGTATAGGTATGTAGCAGATAAGCTAAATGTGAGTTTAGTTTAAGTTCATGTAAGTTCCAGGAAAGCTGCATGCTGTTTATATGAAAGGTACAGATAATTTCCAACAATTTATTTTGAAAATAAGCAAGTTTTTTGAGGATGTCATGCAAGTTCCTCGAAAGCATTTTCAAGTTGCAGAACATAACCTCTAAAGTTTCATTAAAGTACAAGCTGTAATATGCAATGCAAAAGACACATTTATGGCACAAATGTCTTTACTAGTAATTTATTAGTAATGTTTGCACACCTATCCATTACTCTGTTTTTGTGAGGTAGAAGATGAAAAGCTTAGAAAGATGTTTCATAGTATACATTTTAATAAACGCTGTTCCTGTTTCAGTGTAGAATGAGCATCGAAGATGTGCCGGCTGCCACCATGTACGACGTCATTCATGACGGTCAGTACCGTAAGGAATGGGACACCAACATGATGGAGAGTTACGATATCGCCCGGCTCTCTGACAATGCGGATGTGGGCTACTACTCATGTGAGTACTCCTTTCTGTTCATTGAAAGTGAAGGTTTTGCTTTACAGTTTTTACAATTTCTAAATTTTCTTAGTTAAAACCATTACTTATCGCCTTCTGTGTGAGACATCGTCACTGCTTTTAATCTTTCCACAAACCTGTTGCTCCTGTTCAGACTTTCCCATGAAGACTGAGTGGCTTCTTATTTCACTAGCCTATTTATTGTCACAACACATGAATCCATGGCTGTGAAAGTGGTAAACTAATGGAAAATGTTATGTTTTTACTTTTTCGCCTCCGTATGCAGGGCGCTGTCCAAAGCCGATAAAGAACAGAGATGTAGTGACTCTGCGTTCATGGCGGGTGAAGGGGGATGAGTACATTGTCATGAACTTCTCTGTCAAACACCCGGTATGCATCTTCCTCCAAACAACTTAATCTAATGTACGCACATCTGTTTGTCTCACTATTTTTGCAACTTTCTGTGTCTTGCTTGCAGGACTTCCCGATAAAACACAAATATGTAAGAGCAGTGTCAATCCTGACTGGTTATTACGTCAAAGCTACAGGACCAAACAGCTGTATTTTCATTTATCTTTCACAAGCTGACCCAAAAGGTAAGAAAACACCAAGCCAGGTCCTGAAAATCCTTACCTAACATTTTCAGAGACATTTGTATCTCATTTATGTGTTTTTCTTTAAGGTTCTCTTCCAAAGTGGGTGGTGAACAAAGCATCCCAAGTCCTCGCTCCTCGGGTAAGTTCTACCACAAATTTAAACGGATCAAGACCTCACTAGCTTAAATTGGCTCGCAAAATGTGTATCGGCGTTTCAGCAGATGTGTGTCCCTTAAGAGAACATAAAACCTACACATGTACGTTTTATGTACATGTGTACAAACACGAACTGAGAGGGCTGAGTTTCATGTGTCTCTAACAACAATGGTAACCATAGAAACACAACTGAAGGGCCTTGTCCAGGTAAAACCCGCTGCTGACAAAGGAGAATCTCGGCTCAAGACGTTACCTGGTCGCCCAGCAGAACCCGTTCCCCAGGTTTCAGATCTTGCCTCAATTAAAACTATTTAGAGACACGTTTACAAGTTCTTGCAGCTGCTTATGCCCTGGAGCGAAACAGAAATGCAGAGCTAGAAGCATCCCCTTTCCGAGGACGGTAGACATTATACTTTGAATGGGAGCTGACACAAAATCTAGGCTGTTTGGCACAATAAAATCACAAAATAAGAAAACAATGCATTTTGTGAGCTTTGGTGTCATAGCTAGCATGAAAAACAAAAAGCATGTCAACTTCAGCCTAGTTGTAATACTAGCAGAGACAAAACAGAAAATCAGTAGAAAGATAAATCAGAAAACATTTATACACTTCGATACTCAATTCATTGGGAGTGTTAATCATTTTCTACCCAAGTTTTGGGTATGAAAACAAGATATTTTTTAATGATTGTATCACATACTTCCTTAATCTCCAACAAAGCCAGTTGCTGGTCATTCTGTCCCATGACAGTTTTGAACTTCTGAAGCTTTGGCCAGAGAAACTGGACATTTAGTACCAACCATAAGTCATACTTCTACAAACCCTCAAAGCTAGTCCTTGTCCTCTTTACATTTCTTTCTTATTTTAAACTTTTGGTCTACCAAAAAAAGTTGGGTATGTAAATATAATGACCTTGCATCATTTAATGTGGATATTCTCAACTTAATTTGAAAACTGATTGAGGTTCTTTAATCTAATCACAGTCTACCATAAGTAAGGAAATGTGGTTTACTGCTGCTGCTCGGTTATTTTGGTTTGATCAGAGGTCATAGTTTTGTATCTTTCATAAGGATTAACATGACCTGATAAATGGGGATCAGATCATTTTTTATGGGATCAGAACCATAAACAATGAAAATAAGTTCCAAAATAAAAGTATACGCAATAAGTTTTTGGATTGTGTATCTTTCTAGTTGGCTAGTGAAATATTTGGTAAAGTTTATGGGAGGTAAATGTTTTATGTGTGTGGAATCAGTGTGAAAGCCTTCAAATCTATTTGTTTTTTATTTCTTTGATCAAAAAGAGAGAATGTTACAAAGCAGCCAAATATATAAACACTGGCTGCTTTATGAGTTTTATTTTTGCCTTTTGCACAGTTTTAAAACCAGTTAGAATATGTGTAATTGTTTTTTCCCCCCCTTACGTTTCCACTTGGTGAAAGAGTGAGTTTCTCACAATCTTTCACGTTTGACTAAGCCACCTTCAATATAATCTGTCACAGTTATATATGTAAACCTTTTTATCTAGAGCAATGTTTGCTGAGAGTGGAGGTGTGGCAAAAATCTTTTCCGTCATAAAGTAGCCGTTCTGATCGTCATCTCTTATCTTTCCAGGTGTTGAGTAGCGTGCACCAGGCGGGAAAGAACTACCCAGCATGGAAAAAGAAGAACTCTCCCAACATGAAGGCCTGGCTCAACCCGGAGCAGAACAAGCTCCCCTACGTAGACTCTGCCTTGCTGTCCATACAGAGAGCGGACTCTCTCGAAAACGTGGATGAAAGCTCCAAACTGGATGGTCAGGACGCTGAAGACAGCAGCTAAAAGTCGCACAAGTAAAAAGGGAAAGGTGGCCGAGAGCTGGGGGGTGACCTGTATATAGTGTTTTTTTAAAAGAGACTTTAAGACTCCCAGCTTTCTGCGATGTCACCCAAATCCTTCGGTTTTATATCAGTGTGCCTTATAGGACTATGAAGTGTTTACACATGTCTTAATGCAGAAAAGAGCTCAGATCAAGGTACCATTCACCTCTTTGAGTCTAAGCTTGTGTACAGGAACAGAGGTGGTGGATATTTTTAAAGAAGTACAACACAGCGGGTCTTTGGCCAGGGTATTTATTTTCTACCTATGAAAAAAAAAAATCACAAAGCTTAATGTGAAAGGAAATTGAGCATGACTGTTAAATATTGGCATATTTTTGGTGTCTGTAAACTAAAAATTAGACCATGCTCAGTCTTAATTCCTAAAATGCAACTTTCTATTAGAACTTCAGAAACTTCCTTTATTTTCTAAATTCATGGCCAGTTAAAATGATACAACACAGGTTTCATGTTAGTATGTTGACAGAAATTTGGCAGTTTTTCAGAAAAATACTATATACTAGTTAATTATTGATGGTTAGATTTGTCCCTTTCAATGTGTAATGAAGAAGTTGTACAATCAAATGAAGTGCAATGGAGTAACATAAGCTAAAGTCATTCCCTCAAAGAGAAACATTTTATGTAAATAACAATGTTGGTTAACCATTTGAGTATGTTTGAAGCCATGATTGGAATTTTATTGTATTTATTTATTACACTAAACTGATGAAGCCATGATTGTAATGACGCCTGTTTGGCTGAAGGGTTTTTTTTATGTTCTCAGAATATTTCAGGTTGACTTTTTAAAAATAAAGCTAACAAAGCTCGACATACCACAGTGATCAGTTCCATTGACTGGATTCCTCTTATAAGGTCGGTTTCTCTACAGACCGAGTGGAACGAGTTCTGCGACTCATTCTGGAACAAGACAGTTCGTTTTCAGATCTGGTGCCGGTTCTTCCAGTGCACAGAAAAGCTTTCAGCCATAGTCATTCATGTTTTATGTGCCACGTTGCGTTTATGAAAAACGTCAATTCATCATCAGTCGAGTTTAAATGATGAACCTAAAATTAGAGTCTTTTAACAATAGTTTGTGCAAATGCTTGGCAAACTTCTGTATTTTATATAATGTACAGAATGTTTCTTGGTGCAGTGTGGCAAACATTGTTTTTGTTTGTACTTTTCTATTGATATTAACAAATACAATCCAATTAATCTACAAAGAAATCAAAAATTATTCCACAAACTATGTGCAACAGTTTTCGCAGTATTTAAATCAATCCTGCACCGTATTGGCGGTTTGGCACATAAAGCATGCAATGCTGGGTAACAACTAAGAGCTTTCTCAACATCTTTGCAGCCTTATTGTTGCAACACATAACACAATTTGTTAAAAATGCATTTCTGAACCTGTAAGTATCACTTAATTTCTGTGGCCGCACTGCACAAGACTCCACTGCTGAAGAAAAAGCATGTAGAAGGATGATTTAAGGCACATGTGTCAAACTCCAGGCCTGGAGGGCCACTGCCCTGCAACCTTTAGATGTACCTCTGCTGCACCTGAGTAGAATAATTAGGTCATTAGCAAGGCTCTGGAGAACTTATCTACACAAGGAGGTAATTGCCATTTCATTCCAGTGTTTTGTACCTGTGGCTCATCTAAGAACCGCAGGACAGTGATCCTTGAGGACTGGAGTTTGACACCCCTGATTTAAGGGAGAAAGCTGAAAATTTGGACGAGCTAGAAAAAAAAAATACTAGGAATGTGTAGTTTGATTATATAAGATCAACTCTTTGGAGGTCAGTGCACACCTTGTTTGGAGGAGAATTCTACTTTACATCGTCCCAAAGAGGAAATGAGGCTTACTACTAAGTACTAAATAAGTTACAATATTTGTTCCATGTGTTAAAATATCTACCATCTAATTAATTGGCTCCTTTGTCATGAATTCCTGGCATATAATACTTACCTGGGCTGTTACTGACACCTGGTGCAAAGTTCATGTCAACATCCTTCGGGGAAACATAAAGAAGTGACATTGACATCAATGCTTAAAAATGAACGTAGTTAAACACGCAAAGCACTGAAATTCTCAAACAAGGTTTTTTTATTATGAACATTTCATAATAAAAGTATAACAATGTCTTATGAATCCATGTCAACCTTTTGGCCCCTGAATTTGTTAATGTATCTTCAATGGAAAAACTTTACAAAAATGGCTTAATGTTAAAATTAGTATTCATATTTACAGTTTTTATAATTTCATACACAATTACAATATTTGATAAATACTCAAACACTTGTAAAGTGACAGACACAGAAATATTTAAAATTTATCAGAAGTCTTGCACAATTTGCTCTTACAGTTAATGTCCCTAGAAATTATTTTTGTCAGTGTTTTAATGTTTTGTTTTAGTGTCTAATGTCAAGATTAGTGCGCTAATCTGTACCATTTGGGACTTCAAAATGCTATTAAACATAGATGAGACGTTATCAGTACTAAATTACATTAAAAAAAATTTTAAAAATCAATAACTGAGATTAAAATGATACATTTTCAAATGCAAAGCATAACACTATATGATTGGACCATAATGTGGCAGAAACGATCAATTATTGCAGTACATCTGACAATATTTCACCATCTTTAACCACTACACCAGAGAACAGATCTTCCCAACATGGAGGAGTTTGAATGAGACCAACAACCTGTCATCCTGTAGAGTGCTTAGGAGTTTGTAGAAGCAGAAAAATGACGTCGAATGAAGTGTTTTAGGAACGCTGCTGCCACCTAGTGGACAGTTCTCTCCTTTTGCCTCTGGTAGTCTGATGGGAGGAACAGAGAAAACCATTATTCAGTTGAAAAACGAATCATTATGAGATAATTCAGGAAAGCGTTTCTGTTTTTCTTCTTGAAACTTTTTAAGATCCAACAGATTTTGCTCTTAATACGCTGGTGTTACAGCAGGATGATATCTGCTGAGAATCATCCAAATCCTGAGAGATATACTTTTCTTTTCAATACTCGAATGCAGAAAAAGGTACATAAAGCTCTCACAGGTTAGGAAAATGGAAGATTTAATCTAAGCCAAACAAGATAGAGCATGTCGGTTCAAATTAATAGTTGATTGTGTTGGAGTACAAAGAAAAACATTTACGTAATCACAGCTAAGATCAGTGATACAACAGGGTTTTCAACACATTTTATCTGATAATCTCAATTCTTTACTCCTCCTGTAGCCTGCAAAAACATTCACTGAATGAAACCAGACAAGCCAAATCTGTAAACATACTTTGTTTGTATTTATGAAACAAAACACTTACTGTAAGGAAAAAAGCGAACCTTCATCACAATTTCCCGAGCGGTCTTCAGAATCTCTACCGCCTAAAGAGGGCGACAAATGTTATCAGCGACTGGTGATTTATTTCACGACTTGCACAACTCGTTCCTCAAACTTTTAAAATGTAGCGTGCTTAAACAGAACAGAAGCTTACAGAAAGTAAGCTTTGTCACAGCTCACTTTATATCAACATTTAGAAATAATAATCTTCTATCCTCACAATCTCATATCAAAATTTCACCACAAGTCTCTAGGAATGAGTTTTGAATGATGGCACATTGGGGCAATCGTAGATATAAAAAAAAAATAGCAACAAAAAAGTCTACTTTTCAGATAAACCTCAAAAAAAACAAACTACACTCATTTTTTGAGAAGTCAAAAAATTTGCTAAAAATCTTTTTTT
>CAEFZY010065208.1:0-18001 GCA_903066815.1 Brachyrhaphis roseni | reverse complement strand
GTGAAAAGCTAACCATAGAAAATTACTTTGAAATGTAACACTAAGACAGCAGTACAAGCATGTCTCTTTGTTGATATATAAAGAGCAAAGGACAACTTGTGTCCTGATGCAGATTATTATTTCAAACCACTAAAACAGTTATAGGTAAAGCAATGTTCAGAATTAACCAGGCTTATACTTGAAGGCACACTGTTAAAGTCTCATTATTAAACATTTTATTGTTATTTTAATGAAAGTCAAATACAGCTTCTTTTTGTTGTACACAGGCACTTTCAATTCTCCTTCATGCAGAAAAAATTGAAAAGTTCTGTCTATGAAGTTTTTTTAAATTGTCATTGCATCAAAACTACTTTGTCAAAGTAGGTCTCTTCTTTTGCCAGAATTTTGCAACCATCCCATTAACGAAGGGAAACACTGAAGCAAACTGGCCTAAGGTCCATTTACATGCACATTAAACTTTCCATTTTAAGTTTCACAAAGTTGTCATGCCTTTTGCCATCATCCATCCTTGCTACTCCATTGAGATGTTTCTGTTTTGTGTCAGTTTATTTTATGTAAAACTGTTTTTGCACAGCTGTGTTGCCCTTTGTGAGACCCGTTCCACTGCACGCTTTGTTAATGCATCTCAGAGAACCCTGCCCTACTCTATTTATCTTCATATTTTACACATATACACAAATAGAAGTAGCAGCACTTGTGATGGTGGACTATGGCATAGTGGGCAGTGTGAAAGACCCATGAATGTGGGTTTTACTATGTTAAATTGTCTTCTGCGTGTCCAAAAAGCAATTCATAAAATTATATGATAATTTATAATACTGATAATGACAATAATGAAACAACTGGAATTTTTTTGATCAGGGTAAATGGATTTGATTGAAAAATATTCTTTTAAGACACAGACATTAATAGACTCCTAATCTAAATCCTTAGCTAGGAACCTTACTCCAGTGGATAGTCCTGTTAATATGGACATGATTCCATATTCAAGGGTTTGAGCTTGACTTAAGACTTATTGTGAGCTTGTATTGTCCATTGCAGCTGCAATGTGAAATGTTTTTGCTTAGTACCTGGCAGTGACCAGATGTGATATGACTAGCAGTCGGGGAACTCTCACTCATATATGACAGAGAACCCACTGTAATCCTCATAGGATTTGGAGAATGTCTCCAAAATTGTCTAAGACAATTATGTCAAACAAAATCTGATTCCTGAAAATTGCGTCATTTTAGCAGTGACCATGATTGAACGCTTATTGTGTTAAAAACAAAGGCAAACCTTGGATGTCTTCTACCATAAATAGAATGTTGCCAAAATGAAACCAAGAATAGATCTCTAATAAATATCAACAGAAATTACACTGTATGACTACAAGGTGTACAGCTTATCATTGTGCTTATCTTTCTGCATAAATCCCAAGGGAAACTGACACACTCCCAAAGCAAAGGGTATGAGTTAGGCTTCTATCAACTCTTTAAAGGAAATGTCTGCATGAGCAGTTTCCCGTAGAACTACACCCAGCAGTGGACTATTCAGAGATAATAGCAGAGTTCAAGGATTACATTGTCTTGTTTCAAAGCACATAAAAAGAACCATTGACAGGTCTTATCTGTTAAGGCCATACAGTATATTTAAAGTTAAACCTGATTTACATTTATATTCAGAGTTTATTAATAAAGAAACTGTTTACAGAATATTGAACAGGGTCAACACTGTGTTCTTATCTTGATTTAGAATTTAACTCAGAAGTACAATAAGACCACTGATATTTTGGGGTGCTGAAACACTAATGGGAACTTCTTGACTCAAGTGTAAGAGCCTCTTGATAACAGGATTAGTAATGTCTGAGTAAACACCAATCAGCATGACTTCAATATACATGACAGGAGGAACCCCACCAATTTCCTAGGAATAAAGAACTTGAATAATACAGAGAAGGTGCAGATGTAAGGCCCTCTCTGATAACCTTTAGTCAGAACAATAAGCCTTTTCCTCATCCTTCCATCTTGTTTTAATTAGGTAGTAATTCTCTAGATAACCTTATCTTCATTAAAGCACCATTGAAATAAAAATTATTAATTCAGGCTGAATGAAGGCAGGATGAAGGCTTGACATGTGAACCGGGGACTGTGAGTTTTCTGTGTCACTTTTCCCGGTGGTTTTGTTGGGATTGTGTGTCCATCATGATCTATTCTTATCAAAATATACCTTTAATTAATACATTTCAATATGATTGATTTGCCATTCTTGGTGAGAGGCTTAGTAGTCTCGACTCAACCAACACCCATGCTTAGTTAAATTATATTTGTTTTAGATATTTCCAGGCTTGTGTGCATTTTTACTTGTCAAAACCGGAACAAAATAAATACACGTTGTTAACCAAACAAGAAGAAAGCTTTACCCATAAGAACTCTTTCGCTGTTACAAAACCTTGGAGACATGAAGCACAGTGATGATTTGGCTGAAGCTTTGAAGGGAAAAAGTACAGTTTTGCAGTAAAATGGGAGATAAAGTTCTTCAAAATGTAACCAAACCATAAAAAGCACCCATTAAAAGCAATGGCCGGCACAGATTCAGTCTATAAAAATCTAAATAGCAACTTTATTGGGTACTCGGATGGAATTTAACCTGTAATAGGTTGCACTATAATAGGCAAGTCCATTTGGGAACAGGTGCAGGCACTGGAAAATCAAGCTCAACACCACAAACTGACATCACAGAAAAGAAAAAAAATAATGCAGTTCATTTATAAAGTCTCTTGCTCATATTGTAACACATAAATATTTGTCATTAAGAGGCCCATTCCCTCACCAAAAACATACCCAGAGTTTTGCTTTAACTCATTCATGGATATTTAAGGAATCCTTGAATCTCCCATGGGTGCTGTTTGGGGGTGCCTTAGTGCCTGCTTCTTCAGTGTACCACGTATTTACCCAAAGCTCTGCCTTGGCGCTTTAGTCCCCACTTGAGCTACTGACCCACAGAGCACCCTTCCCTCCATGACCCCACCAGACTAGCAGCAGCTATTTGGCAAACACCTGGTAAAACTGCATGTCTGCTGAGCTCATCATACGAACTACAACTCTCCCAAGAAGTCTTGTAAATGGTATTCAAAGGATGGCATGGAGAAGCATTGCAGTGATTACCTGCATTGCAGTCGGAAAGGGTAGGAGTTTTTTTAAAGAGACAGAGACCAATTTCAAGGCATCAGCCGTGGCTATAATGTGAAGTCAAACTTCTTTTAAGTTATTTTTGATAGATACTGCATTTTTATAACAACTGAAGGTAACAGTTTCTTGATTGTGTTATAAAATATAACTATTTGCCTGGAATATACACAATACCCTCTCTTTAAAGCGTTATATATAGCTTTAAAATTATGTGTATGGTTTGTGAATAATAAGACTACAATCTTAAATCTTACCCCACAACTATAAGGACAAAATTTGAAATCAGGTCCCTTAAGCAGCAGTGCTGAGAGGTGAGTTTGCCTGGACTTTCATGGCAATTCATATGGCATATCATTTGCAGGTCTATGGTTTTCAGCTGTTAGATAACCAAACACATTATAAAGCAAAGACTGGGGATACAATGAGCAAGGGGAGGCTTGCTATTGTGTTTGAGTTTTCAAACAGCAGAAAACAAGTTTCACGTTTATTCCTGGCCTTTTCCATTTGATTCCGGAGAACCTTGCAAATTAACGTGAACAGCTGTTTGCCTGAATGATGGCAATTCACATAGCTACATACTGATGAAAAACCACTTTTCAAGTAATAAAAACCCCAGTCCCTTGAATCTGACACAGAATCCGTGGTGACAGCTAAAGTATAGCATGACGGAGAGGTGGCTAAAATTATGGAAACATACTGAAGGTTGGTCAGCAATTATTTAGCTGCAAAATTCTGAAATGCTTATTGAGAAGAGTATAAATCATTTTATTTATTACCTTTTCTACAAATAGTATGTAAATAAAGCAGGTGTTTTTGTTTGAAAACTGATACTCCTATTACATTGTTTAATTATTATGAAAGATGTTTCCTTTGTTATAAGAAAATATGCTTGTTTGATATAAATAATTCAAAATCTTAAACTGCCAGTAGTACAAATGTCAATGGGTTTGTTGATTGCAATAGATAATGTATATTCTGCCTATCATTTGCACATATTTGTGCAAATAATAGGCATTTGCACAAATATGTGCAATTCAAGTAACTGATATTACCACATTTAAAAGAGATATTGTAGAGCCTTTAAACTCAAAATTAGATATGTTATTTTCAGACTGTAGCAAAGCGATCCAAGAAGACTGCTCAATTAGCTGAAAATTTCTATTGCTTTCTTTGGCAGGTGACCACATCCTCCAACAGTATGTGCTGTGCCCCATGTGGGATGTTCTCGACCTCAGAGTTATGGCTTAAGATGCACAAGGCAAACCACGATAAGAATCAGGCACTTACAATTTCATTCAGGTTCCACGTTTATTTCCTTTGCTTTTAAACTGTGTTCATCAGGAATTTCTCCAATCAGTTTCTCAAACACCAAAACTGGTGTTATTTCTCAGAACTTCATTGACATTTTAACACCATTAAATACTAAAATTTCTTTCTAATTAAAGCGCTTGGTCTATTAACAAATCAGGATGTTAAATTTGTCCAAGCTATTAGTTTGTTTCAGTCTTTACAGTTCTGAATATTGACTAGAATTCTGTGAATCTGCCAATTACTTAATTACCTATATGTAAACACACATTTTGAGTTTTTTTTTTAAATTTACTTTTTAAGTTGTTGTTTGACTCAAAGTGGTTGTTGAACCAAACATTGCTTTTTCGTTATTATTTTTTTGTATGATTTATTGTTAGTTTAAAATGACTAGGCCACATGTTGACAAACAAATTTTTTTAATCTGAAGGAGTACTTTGAAGAAAAATAAATCTTGTATAGTCTACTCCTTTTCTCAATTGCCAATTCACTATACCATAAGCAACTAAATGTGAATCAATTATCCATATAGATACATCTTTAAACACAAAGCAGGCAATGCATATATATATTTCGCTTTTAATGTAAACTTAGTTTCCCATGATCTCAAGGATCATGAAAGATTTTATTCCCCTATCATAGGAGCTAGCAAAGCAGAATAATTTATTTTCCATTGCCAGGTTTCTTTTTTACATGGACTGTCGTGAAGGATCATCTTTGCTGAAGGAATAGGTCCAGAACAGGCGGATTGAAGCAGTAAAAGGTTTTAATCGCTCTGTTGGGCACCTTACAGAAAATTTACTGACTCCTGTACGTACTGGCAATGCAGCTAACCAACGACTAGGATCCCACAACACTGGGTATCAGCAGAACTAAAATACACTGGGAAACAATCAAGACAACAAAAAACAGCCGTGGGTAATTATGCCCCGGTGACGGGGATGAAAACGACTTACAAGGAACCCAAAAACACATCACGGCAGAAGACTCAAGGGAACAAAATACAGTTCATGACATGGACTGTTTCAGGTTTTTCAATCATCACGATCCTGGAATAATTAGCAAGTTAATCACATTCTACTGCAAGCTCATCTATGTTGCAGTGATGCAACATGCATTATTACTGTTATGATGTGTCTGACTGGATTCTACTTCAATGCAAGTGGAATCCAGAGGTAATGGTGAAATTAAGTTTAATTAAAGAAATCCCCAAAACAACGTACAACAAGTTGTAGGTGGGAGAGGGGACCAGACAAATAGGCTGAGGAAAAAAGACAGCAAGAAGGAACAAACAACAAGTAGGCAAAAATACAATTCTGATAAAGAATAGCTAAACACAATGAATGATCAACAGAGCTAACCAAAACACGAAAGACTGATCTAATGAATAAACAGAAACTGAGGCTGATCACAGATAAACAAGAAAGTAAAAATGCAAACACAGAAAAAGCTAAGCAACCCTAACACCCCCAGGATATGACAATTACAGTTTTCAAAATACTTTTCCTTCATTGTCATTGTCAAAATTCATCGTATGAAAGAATAGCAAACATGTCTCAACACATTTTTCAAATAAAGGTTGTGTTCAGTTACACTCATATTAATGAAAAAACACAATGTGCCATTTGAACCAAAACAAAATACCTTTGTTTTTGGTTACCATTTCATTCTCTTCTATTGAGTAACCAGTGACTCATTAGCATGGCTCAAAATGTCCCATTCATCTAAAGCAAACATAAACGTATGAGATAATAAAACCTTTGGATCACCATGGAGCTACCTCATAGCGGTGGTTTTGCATAGCGCCAGTTTGTTTTGGAGTCATGTTGTCAATAGTGTCATCCTCCTCATCCTCCTCGGAAGACTTTTGTAATGTAAAACAGACAAATATTGCTTCCCTAATTTCCCCTTAAAGTATCCGCTCATGTCACTTGCTGGTGCTGGTGAAAAATGACCTGCCGGCTGAGTATGAAGCCACATATTGACTTGTGGATTTTGCATTAAACCACTGAAATAAAGTTGAGCTAAGACTTCTCAGTGGTCTTATCTTAGGGATAAAGTTGTACAGTTAGCCTGACAGGCAGGAAGGGGATGGTGACACCAATTCCCAGTTTTACATTCCCATGACGACAGTCTCTGTCCTAGCCATTACTTGGACACTGCCCTGCTTCCTTCCCCACAGACCTGAAAGAAGTCAGAAGTGTTATGCCATAAGGCTGAGTGGAGCTTTGGACCAAAAGGTGAAATAAACTTCAGTAACTCAGTTTTTGAAATGATTTCATTATTGGACAACACTAATTATTTCTTCAGGGGAGTGCATAATAATTAGATATAGCTTTTGAGGGCTTTTTCTTTATAATAACATAACTACTGCTAGAAGTCAAGAAATTGATTAGTTCAGTTGCACAAAAATCTATTTATTCCCCAGTACAAATTAGGTTTATTTGCAGAATATAAAACTTAGCAGCTAAACAAGAACATTAAGGAGCTCAACACAAGAAACTTTACATATGCACTTTCCAAATTAAACATAAAATTAAACCTTTCTCAAAATTATTAAACTCCTTTATGACACGCATGTTTACCGTTTTATTGAGCAGCATTTTGTTTTTATGACGTTTTGCAAAAGTGATTCACTGCCAGACAGCTTCTGGCAAAGTTTCTGAGAAATCTTAGTCCACCCCTCATGAGCTATGGCTTCCAACTGACTAATAATAAATGCATGCTTCGACCCCGCAACCAAGATTTTCAATAATTCTCAAGGCAGGCATCTACAATGCCTGTCTTGTAGGCATCAGATTCAAAGTTACTTTACTATCTTTGACAGATAACTTAATTTATTGATTAAAAAATAAAACAGTTTAAAGACAGATGAAATACCAATAAAAACAGTAAGAACAACAGGTATAAAATGAAGGGACTAATGACACAGTAAACAAGTGGGTCTTTAACTTAGATTTAAAATACTTCACAATGGCTAGACACTCTTAAATTTAGAAATTTTAAAATTTCAAGGATGTTTATTTCCTCCCACTCTGGCATATGTAATGACAGATGACTTAACGGCATGTTGTCACCTTCCTAAAATAATGGCCCAAGACATTTTTTTCCAAAAGTTATGTTTACAAAAATCACCCCCTTTTTATTGCCAAAAGATGATTTCACTTTTGCTGCTTTAATACACCTGATTCAGAAGATTACAGTTCAGCAAACATGTAAATCAGCCATCAACTGAAATCAGCTGGGCTGGAGCAAGAAAAAAGCAAAAACATGCTGGGCAGTATGGAAGACCAGAGTTGGAAAACACTGTTTAAGGGAATGCTAAGGTAATGATTCAACCATTATTACAACATGGCACGGGCTTACTATGGGCACTCAGAAAACAGAGAACAAACACATTATTGGTTTTGTTTTCATGTTTAGCACAGACAAAAGTACAACTTCTGTGTTTTTTAGGAACATTTTAAAATTTACATTTTAAATTTAAATTTTAAAGCCTGGTGCCTGGAAGCACACATCACAATTGGATTCATTAATTTTGTGCTTATGTTAACAATACATTTGGATTATTTCATATGAATACATTTTAATCCGGTCAAGCAATTTTTTTCACGTACCCTTCAGTTGCTACCATGCTTTTGTCTCTTTCAAATATTGCTGATTCATAGAAGCAAAAATGTCCAGAATTTTTTGCTTGTTTATATATCCTGAGTACAAATAGATTTTTTTTATTCATTATATCATGATTTAAAATTACAATAAAAAAGAATGTTATAAGAAAAGGTTTTAATAGAATTATCAAGAACAGACTGCAAATCCACGGGTTCCTTCATCAAAATAGACTACAGTCGTTTGCACAATATTTTCAAAGTCCTGATACTGATAATAATATGATACTGATGTGTTAAAAGAGTGGTATTTCCATATTTGTAAAACGAATCCCAAAGTATAACTTCACAGGATGCTCAGTATTACTCATTTGAACTTTTAGTTATTTTTCATATAGGAGTTTATATAAAATGACTTCTTCATTCTCCTATTAGAACTTCATTTTAGAAATATTATTTATTTATTCTCCTATTACTTCATTCTTATATTATGGCAACTTCATTAAGGTAGTATTATGACTTTATTGTCGTATTACTTTATTTTCATATTATTACAACTATTATTTTTGCGATTTTAATACAAACACCTGAGAAATTTTGACTCTTGCCAATAAACCTAATTTGTACTAGGTCAAATAATTTTAAGCCTAACTATTCATATTTGTTTTATTTGTTAGTTTTGGACTTGTTACTTTTAATTTCATTAATCGCTTTTTGCTTCCCCAAGATTTCAATATTGATTAAACTATTTCTTAGCATTTCCGGGGCAAACAGGATTCAAAGACATATTTCACTTAATGGGAAATACTTGTTCCATATCTGTATGTTGATCTAAGACAACTCAAAATAATCCATATACAAACTGGAAAATTATGAGCTACTCCCACTCTGGACAAATACGTATTGTGAATTTTGCATCATGTTAAGCCAAATGCCCATGTGTGACCAAAAACTTTACCATTTAGCTCTGAGATAATCTCTTTACATGGACAAAGCCATGCTCATGTTGCATCTGATTTTAATGAATTAGGCAAGACTGACTAACAACAGAAAAACGCAGACAGAGTTGAACCTTCGCTGTACTAAACTTTAGAAAGCCAACGAAGTTCCGTTTTGTGGTCAGGATGACTGCCAGTCAGCTACTTATGAGTAATTTGGGCCACTTTCAGGAAGCAGAAATTGGGTAATTATTTGGAAGAATAAATTGGGTACAGTTTAGACATTTCACAGCATTCTTTTAAATACACTGTGTGTGATGATCCTGTAACAAAGGTGGACAGAGCAAACATTTGGGACCTACTTTCCCTGCCTCACTCTCACTTTTCAAGCATACAGGGAAATCTTCTTTGTCAAGACAAGAAAAACAACAACTTGGCAGCCTGTTCTGGTTTGTGTGCAATACTTTTAGAAATATTTTTGATCAATAGTGTGAATAATAAGGAAATAAAAGTGGGTTGTCAAAAATATAGAAACCTGCCCCCTCTTTTTTTTTATCTTCACATGATGGCATATCTTAAGACATATTTTAGTTCAAATGTTAAAGCAATGAGTCTTCTCATGTATATAAAGTATGTGCAAATTATAATGCAAATACTTTATATATGTAAAGTATGTGAACTATTTGTCACCATTGTGACAAATGGTGCAAAATGTACAGTATACTTCTTCATCAAGGATGTGTAACTTACTTTTGCCATTCATTCATGTCTTTTTTTGTTCTCTTTACATGCGGAACCTTCACCTGACCATTTTGGGCTGAAAGCTCTACACACAGACTGAGACAATGATACAACTGCTCTTCTTTAGCAGTCATTTCAGGTATTCAGCAGAAAATATTTGACCTGATTTAAAAAACGATTGTTTATATTTTATGGTTTGCATAAACATCTTGTTTCAAATGTGTATCAGAAAATATTATCCATTTATATGATGTATTTTTGAATAAAAGAAAAAAAATCTGAGCTCGATTTGTAACTTTAACTGAATGGCATGACATAGAATATATATAAAATATATATATTTTTTATCAATAGATAACATAACTCATAGCACAATTAAGATGTAAACTAAATATAAATATTGATGTAAAAAGCAACACAGGGATCTTTTCAATGTTAAAGTCTTTCAAGGAATTCTGATAGAACGTTGATGTATTTGGAAAGGAAAAGAGGCTGAATGATTATTTCCATGCCCTTGTGTTTTGCTCTTCTCATCAGTGGGAGGCATACACAATAAAAATGAATAATTCAGTAACTTCAAAGCAAGCAATAAGTACCTGAAAATGTTCAAAATCTAAAAATTCAAAAATATAATTCATAGTGTTCTTTGAAGACAGTTCTTTTGTCTTTGAAGATGCTGTTCATACTTAAATCTGAAGCTTTATTTTAATTGCAGTCTGAAGATTCTTTATCCCAGTGCTCTTGATTTCTTCCTCAATCTTTTAGAGTGCAATGACCACTGCTCTCAAGTGCCAAAAGTTCAGAGTAAATTACAGGCCTGATAAAAAAAGAAAGTCTGGCAGGGGTCTTTTCTCACTAGATTATGCTTACAAGACATGGTTCTGTGCTTGCAAGCCCCTTAAGTTTGAAGGATAATTACTGACAAAACTGCACACTCATTATGATAAGTTTAAAGACCCGTCCTGGATTGGCAGAAATCCCAATGCTGTTTTTACTTTAGCTGCACTTTGATGTCCTAGCAAGTGCTAGAGACTTCTTCAGGACTTTACGAACGACTGACTTTATTTTTGTTTTGCTGCTGACTCTGCTCTTTTCAGGCAATTAGTGCCCAATGGTGTAGACGACAGGGAGCTTTCACTGAGCAACATATACACTACTCAGAGTTTCTAAATGGAGACCACCATGTGGGAAGTCACTTTGAAACTGTGCTGTTGCCCCTCCCCACTAGCTTGTTTTTTTTGTTGTTGTTTTTTTTTTTACATGAATGTTTATTTGCTGAATATGTTGCTCAGAAGCAGATGAAAATAATTCACATGTGAATCATTTTGTAATTTTATTATTTTACGTCTGTTTATTTTATATCATGTTTTAAAAAATAAAAAAAATGCAAAAAAATATTCTCTAACCCCAGAGAGGTCAAAAAACAATTTTCCTTTTACGTCATTCCAATCTCTGCTAAGCTGGATGTGCCACCATCATTCTTTGCCAGGGAAGCCAGTGAAGAATTCCTCAATAACTTTTACTTTTATTACTAATAGAGAGTACATTGTTTATATTTATGTTGGGTAAAAATATTCAAATTCATAATACCCCCTCCAACCTGAAAATAAAGCAACAGACAGAGAAACAGACATCCCCCTGATTTCTGCCAGGGAAATGTCCTGAGCAGAATTCAGCTCTATTGTCAGCCATGTACTCGAATCCGTAGTGAGTAAAATAGGTTTCGAATTCACCAATGTTTTTTTTTTTCCAGAAAATGTGTTTTTAATATTTCTAAACTTTAAATGAACACCAAATGTCAGCAATAATCAAAGTAAGCCACAAATCTGATAAAATCAATGCAATTTAGTTCCTAAATAAGGTTGAAGGTTAAAAAAATTAAATCAATGAAAACATTTTTTATTCCCACTACTTCCTTCTTCAGAGGTAGTATGAACGCAACATAACGAGACACCATTGCTTGTTCCTTGTTCATTATTTCCACTTTATTTATTACTGGGAGTTCTCCAAATGTTCTCCACCCAGCATATCTTTTGAAAAGCTTTTAAAAGAGAAAAGATAAACATGCTCAAATTCCAGTGTTTTTTGTGGAAATCCTTAATTCTACATCACAGGTAATTTATTATGTATTTATCTTACAAATAAATATTGACAAAAATTTATTTGAGAACCACTAAAGGCAGACAATGTAACACCAATGGTAATTGTACCACAGTTGGAGGTCTATGGCCTTAAACAGATGGATCAAAGATTTGTCACATAAAAGGACTTGTTTAATCCACTACTAGTGCTGAAGAAAAGCGCAAAGCCTTCCGGTTGTGAATAATATGTAGCAAAGTCTGCAGAACAGCTGGTGTGTTTCCTTTCAATGGCTTTAACAAAGAAAATGGAGGCTTGGTAAGTAGCAATATCTCTCTTTAAAGAGTGTTTTTAAGTATTATCATTACTCTAAATGACAGCAGATAATCAGGTACAATGTGGCTAATTGCTCTAATTACCTGATGAGAAAAAACAATTGTCTCCTAGGGACATACCAGGCTCTAGCTTTGAAACCAGATGGTGCTGCAGGCATCTGTAGCTTTATAAGAGATAGACCTAATTACAGCGCAATTCACAGACATTACTGTCTATCCAGTAGACATGGAGTCGTGAGAGGAAAGGAAATTGGGGAAAAGAGAGGTTGACGTGTGATAATGCAACCGGCATGATGTTCTGGAAAGACATATTGCACCACAGGAATGTGTACATCAAGGTTTTTTTTTTCTAAACCATGTTTGCGTGGAGTGATGCTTTGCATCACAGTAGCTTCTATGGAAAATACTATATAGTGACTCGATGGAGGTAATCTTTTTTTAGTTTGTCTTCGTGTTTTGTTGGAAATTATATGATACACACCACTTGTGGTAAAGTAAATAAAAT
This sequence comes from Brachyrhaphis roseni, assembly GCA_903066815.1. NCBI lineage: Eukaryota > Metazoa > Chordata > Actinopteri > Cyprinodontiformes > Poeciliidae > Brachyrhaphis > Brachyrhaphis roseni. The sequence goes on along the minus strand of CAEFZY010065208.1, from coordinate 5,317 downwards.
ATCTTTCTATTTGGTAACATACATACAACTGAAAGGTTCTGGTATCTCACTTTTTATCTCCTTAGCAGCTGATAAACCTACAGCCAAAAGCTTGTTTTTTTCTTCTTTTTGGTTTTCTGCAAACAACTGTGAAACTGGGTTATTTTCTGTCACAAATTGCTTGTTTGCCCTTAGTAGAGTGAGATCAATGCATTTAAACCTTGCATTGAGGCTGAGGGCTTTTAATTCCTTCAAGGATGTGACCTCAGACACCAAAACATTGGAGACATTTTGAGTCACCTAATGGCAGAGGTCTGAAGTGAACACCGACTATAAGAGGGGATGTTCTAATTTGTGAAGATAGTAAGGATTTTCTTATAAACTGTAACAATGAGATCACATTCAAAGCACTCTATTTACATTAAAATGTAAAATATTTTATTTCAATTTTGAAATTATATTTTGAATGTTCGTAGTTGTAAAGTAGTTCACTATGCTTTCACTTCTGAGTGAAAGGGCTTGTTTCTCTGTATTTTATTATTATTTTTTATGGAAATTCAGTAATCAGATATCTATACATACATATCCTTACAGGGTAATGGGAGAGCTGTTGCCAATCTCCAGCAGCCATTGAACAAGAGTGGGGATACACCCTGGACAACTCACCAGCCAGTCATAAGGCAAAACACAATTGTGCATGCATACACACATACTCTTACCTAACAGCAATTTAGAGTATTCAGTTGACCTAACAGTCATGTTTTTTGACTGTAGGAGGAAGATGTAGTATCTGGACAGATCCCATGTATGTGCGAGGAGAACATGTAAATTTCATGCAGAAAAATCACCGGCTAGGTTTCAGACCCACTACATTTTTGCTGCAAGTCGTCAGTGCTGCAGTTGTGCCACAGTGATGGTCTGAATCAATTTATTTTGCGTAATAATCAAAGATTAAAACCTTTCTCCTAGGAAATAAGAAAAGTGATGGTAATGCTAAATGAACATTGTTACTTTTCTAAAAACTTTGCCAAAAGTGATTTTGGACAAAACCCCCCCCAAATAAATCACCACCTCTTTCTTTCCAAAAGATGTTTAAGACAAATAAAATGACTTAGGTCATTATTTTAGGAAGGTGATGTTATGTTAAATATGTACCAACATTGTTGGTTTTGGTCTCAGGGAGGTCGTATAGCTTTAAGTTCACAATGTTGTAAAATTCAGAAAACTTGGAATACTCCACGCATTGTTGTTAAAGCTGTAGAGCCAAGCTATTTTCTATTAATTTTACAGAAGATGAGGCCCATTCATGCCATTTTGTAAACAGCTTACTCAGAAATAATACGGTACAAAGCAATGTTTTGGTATAATAGTTTCGACCTACATTAATTTACAAAGAATCTTGTTTTTAAAAAAGAATTCACATTACACTTAAATGACAGGATTAATGAGTTCAGATATGCTGGCATGCAATTCCAGAGCGTAGTATTTACAAGTTGCTTCTACTTTGGATGTTTGTGTGAGCAAAGAAAAGGATAAAAAGTGGAAAAAAAACACCAGATTGTACCAGTTGCTAAATCTTAGGTTAACACAACTTTACACAATGTTAGATGCACGTGAGTGACATTCATTTATCATGAAATCAATCATTTTAGACTACTTGACAAGAAGTTTTATTTTCTTCTGCAAAGAGGTTTCTGTTGTATTGTGTTTGCACAGGAATTTAATTGAGACCATTCACAATCTGCATGAATTCAAACTTTGAATTAAGATCTAAACACTCCTGAAAACAGTCACTGAAAGTTTACCTCTCGCAGTTACCAGAAAACACAAAATAAACAGTGTAAATCTTTCCGTACTGCTGTACAGGTTTATCAGTTATCAAGAACTTCATCAGATAGCAACAACATGAGCTCACATTCCACAGTCAGTGTAGCAGTGTATGTCAAATCTGTTGAGTCAGTGGAAGGTTCTCTGTGTTTCCTGCCAGGAGTAAGTAATGTGAAAAACATAATACTATCAGACTTCGCAGACTGTGATATTTGATCTTTTAGCAAAGCTCACCCTGAGGCGCTGCATAGCTGGTGGCTTTCACACATCAGGCACTGGGCTGCCATTTTGTTTTTATCAGTTTTCCGCCTGCCAGCTGTGAAGTCCTCTTTGTCTCCATCCATGTCTTTAATAGGCAACAGTAGCAGGGAGGAAATGAATCATGCTTTTAATTGAAGTCTTTAATGGAAGACTTCAGAAACAGCAACACTCTTTAATACACAAAAATATCCTGCTGCTTCCTATACAAACTACCGACCGTATAACAAAGTGTGTCACGATGTATTCACCAACTATGTGCTAAAGTATTATATTATTTTATTAAATACAGGTGATTCCACCACTTTTAGGTTTGTGTAAGCCAGCATAGGCGTGTGATTTTTTTTTAATTACAGAAAACAAAAGTTCCAGAGTTACAAGCTGCCCCGAACAAATGTAACTACATCAAAGCACATTCCACTTGGTGTGAAGTCTGTAGTGCTTTTTAATTGATGCCAGCATGTTTTGCTTTAATAAACCATCTAAGATTAGAAGGGGCCTTTATGGAATCACCCTTCGACTTTCCAAGGGAAAGAATTTGTGGGGATCTGTTTTTGATAGGGGAAGACAAATAATCAGGTCATTACGGGTAACCATAAAGTGCGTTGGAAATTTGAGCAAAAACATGGAAAAACCTGGCTTTTGTAAAGGTTGGAAAGAGGCTGTGTGGCAAAGAATCTTTAAGCTTTTAAGGATAATTTAGGTTTCTGTAGATAGTGCGTGGGTCAAAGACAGGAAAAAAGGGTCAGTGATGTTATGGCTGCATTACAGAAATGCAGATTTTTAAGGTTTTTCAATGGTGTCTTTTATATTATTATTATTATTATTATTATTATTATACAAAATCTCCTTGAGATCTACAATCTCTTTTTGCAAGAGATTGTAAAAAGAGTTTACAAGCAACGTTTACAAATATGAGCATTTTCATTCAATCAGAATGCCTTTGTTTAATTTTAAAAACATCAAAGCATACATGAATAAAAAATGCTAATAAGTAAAAACATGACTTTACCTTCTTTACCTTTCCCATGTGTTTTTTCTTCCCTAACATGTATTGCTTTATGAGGGTGTAAATTTTCTATTATTCATTCACCAAGTTAACAGGATTTGGCTTCTTTGGATACTTTGCATATCTAGAGATCCCAGCATGTTCAGTCATAACAGAAGCACAGAATTAGAAAAAAGGTAGTCCTTGTTTGAACATTCAGTAGGAGGGGGACAAATCATTTAGAGCCACTGGGTCGGTGTCTGTTCCAAGACCTTTGAATTTTCACATTTATTATTTTGTACTGGCTGAGAATTAGCATGTGTCTTGTGTTTGTGCATACGGGTTCCACTTTAACATCAACATGAAATCTTGATGTGATTTCAAAGTAGGCAGTTAGAATTGTGCAATGAGTGAATGTGGAAGAAGTATTATAATAATTTGATGTTGTGCTTGCTACAGATTACCCACAGAGTATGGAATAATTTAACATCACATATTAACTTCTATTGATGAACACTGATTTTCTGGATAAAAAACATTAATGAGCTCAGGTGTCGTCAGAAACTGCTTCCAATAATATTGCTGGTCTCAAAGGACACTGTTGTGTGTGTGTGTGTAGGGGGGGTGTGGGCGTGTGTGTGTTATATATATATATATAATGTACGCACAGATTCAACATCTTATTTTCCACCTTTAAATACATCTTCTGACTCTAAAACTTCTGAATTGTCTCATTTAACAGTATGTAGGCAATTAGTTCCCTAAGACGGGGTTTTTAGCAAACCACAGATAAAACACAGACAGCAGTTCATTAGGGAAATGTTAAACCTAGTTAAGTTTCTTACAGGGAAGGAAAGTTGCAAACATGGATCTGTTAAAATTTATTTACCAAAACATTTGAGTATGATCAAGTTTAATTTCCTCTAAAGAAATTGTCCTCCCTGCTGTGACATTTGCCATTTTCCAAATCAAAACCACTGTACTCATAAAACCTCAAGACCGTTTCTGGTCATGCTTTTAACAGGGAGTTGCTTGGAGTGGTAATGCACTTAAAAAGGGGGTCCTGGGCAAGTTTTCAAAGGTAACAGGGTATGTTTCCATTCAGATTCCATGACTGACTGTTAATGGTGGTGTTTCCCAGTGAGGCTGCGGTATCGCAGAAGTTCTTGGTTTTATTTTTTTGCTCTGCATATTGGAAAGAAATTATTTCCAACCTAGATGAGTCATGTCAACAACACGCTGATGATGCTTAAACCTACAAAACCTCTCTGAAATGCCAAACAACTTTTATGAACACTTTGTTTTCAATAATAAAAAGTCCAGAAATTTAAATAGATATTTTTTTCATATGTGTCCCAATTAGATCAAGTGAAGGACATTTTGATTGTTTGGTTAGTGCTTTGCTATTTAAACAACCTGTGCTTTATGAGTTCTCTGCTGAACAAAACAAAAATATTTATTTTCCCAAACAAATTAATGGTCTGAGACATTCAAAGGCCAAAGGAGAAATTTTAATTACTATTTAAAGTTCATCCCAAAACAGTTTTAACCATAAAACTGCACCTCAGTTGGTGCTCTAACTGTTTTACAACTTGTTTCTTCTGGTGACACAATAGCCAAATGAGATTACTAACCCAAATACCTGTGGGTCACTTGCCCAAGACAGGGTAACAAGACATGGACAGGAATGCTCACACCAAAGGGAAATTTAAAGTGGTCAGTTAACCTGACCTATATGTTTTTCAACAGTCAGAGAAAACTGTAGCCTGTCCATTATCTTTCTATGGAATTCTGGTGGATTCTCATCTCCCTTCTGAGCTTAGTCTGGTATTTCTCCCATTGAGTTGGATTTCTCCTGCTGAATTTCAACCAGGCCAGTCAGCAAGGAGGAATTGTGAATGATAATGTCAATTTTCTGAGCTGTTTTGAAATTGCAGTTTTACCTGTAGTTTTAGCAGTGGCAGCGGAGGAAGTGAGACCATTCATTTTGTATTGGCCACACTTCCACATATAGAACTAATATTAACAGCCATCTTGTTTGGCTTGGCACTTTTCTCTTGCAGTGGGGTATGGTTGGTTGTAGCAAAGCAAGCAATTTATGGTAAGCTTCATAGAATCAAACTGGTGCATTACATACGTCACAGCCAAACATTAGCGATTGAGTAACATTTAAAAGTTCAATTCACACCTTCAGTAAGCAACAATTTTTCAATAGCTGAAAGTAGACCCTCTGTACAAAGCAAAACCTAGAACAAGAGGCTGTTT
>CAEFZY010065202.1:0-102499 GCA_903066815.1 Brachyrhaphis roseni | reverse complement strand
AATTTAATTAAAAAATAACCTGCTTAAACTTCCTGGTGCGTTTCTGCAGGTTATTTTTTAATTTAATTAAAAAATAACCTGCTTAAACTTCCTGGTGCGTTTCTGCTCCCTAAACTTTGCTTCGTGGAGCTGCAGATCAGAATCCACGGGGGAGAAAAACGGTCACGGCTGGTATATTCATCTCATCCATACGTGGAAAATAGGCTAATTGCTGTAATCGTGAGATTTCCGTCCGCACTTCCGACCACTAAGAGTGGGGATCCAGGCGGCCATCTGTCGTGGGATTTGCAGTATCACCAAGAGGTTAAATTTTTACATCCACTCATTACTGCGCCACAAACTCGCTTCAACTCTCAGCTTAAAGTCTATAGGTATTTTTATGGGTATTTTTTGTTTGTTTGTTTTTTTTTCCCCCAGCAATTGCTGACCCGAATTGGCGCCCGGGCCATCCATCTATTGATTTTTCCATTTGAATGGGATAAATTGACTTTGTATTGAACTTCCTTTTCTCATGGATCCGGATGTAGCGCATCCGCGACACCAATCAAAGCAGACAGTCAGGAACAGAGGAGCGAGGGGAGGGGGCTGGTGGCAGCAGAGAGAGAGGCGCAGAGGGGGGCAGAGTCTTTCCCCCTGGCTGCAGGGCTGCTTTTTTTTTTCTTAAGGTGGTCTCAGACTAACCCGTTTTCACCTCATGCAAGAAAAAATAAATCATCACATTAACGGAACTTCAATGGACATGATGCATAAAACTCACCACTCATTTCCACTGATGCCCTGCATGAATACGCAATGGGAACATTGAGTTCAGAAGACATCCTGTTGATGTGTTCCTCCACCAATCTGTTGGGAAAGTCACGCAAATGAAGTCTGAACTGTTTAAAGAGAACAGTGACAGTGAAAGCTACAACTGGGGGATTGAATGTGGATTTTCAATGTGAGACCTGACAAAATGCTAAGTTTTTATTTTTATTTTTTATTTGTTTTTTTTTTTTTAAATAGTTCGAAAAAGAAAATGCAGAATGCAGCTATTTGTGTATTTGTGTTAATGACATCACAAGAGGCAGTGGGCCATAATTGTTACGTTTCTAACAGATGGAGTATTCCAGTATCAGGCAAAGAAGAGTAAACATAACATTGCGTCCGCCATATTGTGAGAGACTAATTTGACTTGGGAACACGTAGAAGTCTGCAAGGTTTTCTGAATAAAAGAATCACTACAAAGTTTTGTTTAGCTACCCAAATAGGTGTTCATTTTGGTTCTAGTGATAGTATTTATTAGGATTAAAAAAAAAACAATATGCAAATCAAGACAGCACAGGGGAATCGATATGAACCTCATTGACCTTAAAATGGACATAAACTCACTCAATTAATCTCTAAAAATACACCAAATGATTTCCTTTGTAATCACAATATGCTTCAGCTACTCTGTTGAAAAATATTTTATAGTAAAAATGTTATATATCCCATGGAGAATCCCATCAATGGCAAATTTTCAGCCTGTTTTCCACGTAAATGGATCTTATATGTAAATCTGGTACTAGATATTGTATCAGGAATTACAGCTAATCTTAATTACAATTTCGAACATCAAAGATAACATTTGTTCTTTTTTAAAATCCATTTAAATGCAAATGTTTATTCATACTATAGCATTATGATGAACATAAGTTAAAAAAGAAGGAAAGAAATGTTTTGAACCAGTATGTTTTCACAGTAGTGACATTACCAAAAACCCCTTTTTAAATACATTATACTTTTTTCTTCCACACAATTTTATACTAACGTGCCTTGAATTAGCAGCATCTGTGAGCGGACTACTTCTTTACCTGAAAAATTGTTTCTGTAATCATTTTTGTAATATTTTCACTTTTACATCTTGGTATTTCATTAGTTTGTAAGCAATTAACGTAAAAATGAACAGAAATGAAAGTTTAATATCACTCTGTATGTAACAGAACTACAGTTTAAAACAAGAATGCCAGAGTTGGTACAAAAGTTCTAAAAATGTGTAAATTATGCAGCAAATATTAGCAGAAAGATGATATAAATAAACCACCCGGGGCGCTCATTACATAACTATTAGTCATATTAACCTCATTCATGTCATTAATCATAACAATCGGAAAGTAGTTGTTTCTGCCGCTGCCTGGTCCTTCTCCTCCTCCTCCTCAGCTCAGAATGGAAAACCCGTTCCACCTTAACTCAGCGCGCCCTCTCTCTCCATCGGCCGGCCTTCCACATCTGCCCAATGAATCAGGAGCGGATGCGGTGTATCCTTTTTCAGAGCCGTGAATGGTCAATGGGAGTTGGCTTGTGGAGCAAACACAGAGCGCTTCGTTCCCATTCATTCAGTGCAGAACAGGCCCACAGAGCTGGAGGGAGCGCACAGAGGACGCAGCGTTTTGTTTTTCCTGCTCCTTCCTCCGCACCGCCGCGCAGATTGAACTAGAAATAAAAGCCAGATCGTAATCGGTGCTCCCAGCAGTGTTGGATATAAGCTCGCATTCCTCCTGGACGTGTTTTTTTTAATTTCTTATTTTATTTTTTCTCCTTCTCTGCAACTCTTCCAAAGGGACTCCTTTAACTCGCATTTACAGATCGGCCTCCACAAGTGCGTAGCAGCTCCCCACGGGTGACTTGTGTCTTTTCTTCATCAGAGCTCCGCCGTGGATTTATGCATGCGCACCCAGCGCTGAACCTTTTCTCCACGCAGACACCGAAAACAAAAGGAATAACGCAGTAAAAGGGATACTTTCGAGCTTGGATTATCTAACTTAATGTTATGCGTTAAACCTCGCAGTCCGCGCTTGGACATTGACCTTTTCCTGTCGGATGGAGTTTTGCTAAATTGTTTGGTTGATGGATTCCACGTTATGGATGCTTGCATATAGGTAAGCGCTCTCCTGTCGGGTTTTTTTTGCGTGTCATTTATGTTGCGTTTTCGGTTATTTGTTGGTCGATTAAAGCGCAGGAAGCACGCTGGGCTCCGATCTGAACGTCCAGGCACAGTTGCGCACAAATGCTCGGACTTTCCGTAAGATTTTGACGGTGTTTTTGGTTGATGGATCTCCATGCCCGTGTCGCTCCGTGACTGCACTGTAATAAACACCCCTCCCCCACCCACGGTGGTTGTTTTCATTCATAAGTTCCTCCGTGTCTCTGGAAGCGTCCTGATCTCTTGACTCCCGAGTGTTTTTCCCGGGATCCCGTTTTTATCTCCCCTTCCTGCTCAGATAAACGCGCTTTGCGTCGATCATCCAAACGAGGTGCGCGAATTCACGCAGGGGAGCAGACCATGAAAGAGTCTGTTTATTTGCCAAACAGCCAAAATTCGATCTTTTTAGTGTGTTGAGTTAAGCAGACAGAGAAAGGCTTTATGTGTTTTTGTGTCAGTCCTGCTGTCTTTCGGCCTCCTGCAGGTTGACGTTTGCTTCAGAACACCCTGAAGGCTAAAACTCAAATTCCTGCCCGTATTTATGGTGTAAACATGCACATCAGGGGAAATATTTGCACTATAATAACTCCCAAAATCTACTTTGCCAGAACACATCCCTCCCAAACAGAGTGAATTTGCCCTGACCTTATTTATTGCCAATGCTGTAGTTTTGCCCCCCATGTCTCTGAGGTTTTCCCTCGGTGTTGTAATAGAATACTAAGTGAGGCAGCTCATTTAGTTCCCTTGGATCGTGTCCTCATTTCGTCGCTGCGCTGCATTTAAATGTTAACTAGTCATAGAAATGTAAATGAGGAGGGGAAGTGTTTGTAGGGCCTGTTGAAGTTTGGATCTCTGTGTGTTGGGAAGAAAAGTCTCAAAAAGTCTCGTTAATACTCAACTTTTCCTCCTCACTTCACCGGATCAGAAGTTAAGGACTGTGTAAAGGAGAAATATGGACTTGACATAATTTAATCCGGTTTTTATGATGCAATTTGGTAATAATGATATTAAGATGACAGCACTGTGTTTCGGTAACCAGAAAACTCCTTAGAAGCGTGTTTTGCCCTTCTTCCATAAAGGCACTGTGTGTTTTCTGTGATCTCAATCTGATCGCATCTCCTCTGTCCTTTGTCTCTCCCTGGTCCCTTTTCCGGACAGGTTTTCCAATGCATGTCCACGGTGAATGTCGGAAGTGGTGATCCCCCCAGATGGAGCTCCAAAGTCAACATGGCCCCGCCGGATCATTAGTGGTGATCCAGCAGCCTTCCCTCGACACCCGGCAGAGGTCGGATTACGAGCGGGAGCTCCAGCATGCCGCCATTCTCTCCCTGGAACAAATCAAGGCCATCCGCTCCAGCAATGAGTACACAGAGGGGCCCTCAGTAACGCGGAGGCCCCCAGCGCCCCGTGTGGCCCCCAGGCCCCAGGATAAGCAAGAAAGGACCCATGAGGTCATCCTCGTCAATGTGAACAACAACTATGAACGCCAGCCGTCAGGTCACCACCACCACGGTGGGGGTGGCGTAGTGGTGGTGGCCTCGGGGCCGCAGTACGGAGGCCCCCGGGCCCCGGGACTCAGCCGCTCCACCAGCACAGGAAGTGCTGCCAGCTCAGGGAGCAACAGCAGTGCCTCCTCTGAGCAGGGACTCCTCACACGCTCCCCTCCAATGAGACCCGGTGTGGGCCTGCAGCACCACCACCGGGCAGAGCGGCCCATTCGGACTCAGCCCAAACCCAAACCCCTGCTACAGCCGCAGCAAGGACCTCACCTCCACCAGCCGTCCCCGGAGGCTCCGCTCAAGCCCCCGACCAAAGGGAAATCGGACTTTGGGGTCGCGGCCGTCGCCGCCGGCCACCAGTTTATCTGCGAGCGCTGTGGGAAGTGCAAGTGCAGCGACTGCACGGCCCCCAGGAGCCTGCCCTCGTGTCTGGCCTGCAACGGCCAGTGCCTGTGCTCGGCGGAGAGCGCGCTGGAGCATGGCACGTGCATGTGCCTGGTCAAAGGCATCTTCTACCACTGCTCCAACGACGACGAGGGGGACTCGTGCGCTGACCACCCCTGCTCGCTGTCGCGCTCCCACTGCTGCTCCCGCTTCCTGTGCATGGGATTAATGTCGGTACTCTTCCCCTGTCTGCTATGCTACCCACCTGTCAAGGGCTGTCTGAAGGCGTGCCAGGGCTGCTATGACCGGGTCAACAGGCCCGGCTGTCGCTGCAAGAACTCCAACACTGTGTATTGTAAACTGGAGAGCTGGGCTCCACAGAGCCAGGAGAAACCTTCCTGATCGCTCCTTGTGAGTGCGCGCAGGACGCTCCCGATGTGGATCATATGACAGTAAAAACAGTGACAGTCACAGATTAATGTTTATCAAGCACCTCCCACATGACTCCTCTCCTGGCTGCAGAACACGAAGGAGCTACAAAGGAGTAACGAAAACCACTCAATTATTTTTCTTTTTTTTTTTTGCTTTTCTCTGGATCAGGACCATGTTTTTACAGACCAGTGTTTGCCTTAATTCTTTCTCTGTCTCTCCCCCAGATCCCTGAATAACACTATTTTTTTATTCTAATTATAAATGAAAAAAGTGCTTCTTCCGTTTGAGGCTGGCAGTTTCTTCCGGTCTGTGCCTGTTGGGGGCTGCCTCCCACCAAATCTGTGAAGGACGATCTGTTTTAGGGCGATTATGTAGCTGTTACCTGGTGTTCGTAGCAGACAGGTTTGTTGCTGCCACAGTAAAGCCGTGGCTCCTCTGCTTGTGTTGCATTAACAAAAGCACATCCATCTCATAGTATTCTCCACTTGGATATGTTTCTCCTTCCACCCATCTGGACTGTTCACACTCATTCTGTGGCATTTTCCCATGTTTCTTTTTTATTTGTGTAAATTGTATGCTCCGTAAGAGGAATTTTGGCTATTTTAAAAAAAGAAAAAAGAAAAAAAATGTCTGTCAAACATTTTTTTTGTTGTAAAAAAATATTTATTATGTGAAGCTCTATTATTTTATGATATTTATTGCAAGAGACAGTCTTAAATTTACTCATGTCTGAATATAACAAAATATCAAAAATACTTACTGAAAATTAAAGGGTGGCACAAAAGAAAACTATGTTAACTTTAATGCAGAAAATATATTAATTAATGAAAAATATGGCGCTGTGTGGTGTCTTGATTGAGAAGATGGGACTTGTAACTGATTTTGAAGAAGTTTTCTGCGTGCGTGTGTGCGTGTGTGTGTGTTTGTGTTTGTGAGGGGGATTTCTGGCAAAACAAGAGCAACATGCACAAACTTCTTGCAACTTGAAAAGAAACTGTTGACATTCTCAGAAAGGCTTTTTTTGATGTAATTCTCCACAGTAGGCTTGAAATTTAAACAGCACAGGTCACTAAAATGATTAGCTTAGCATCTCTACGTTATTCTTTTACAAAAACTTTGTGGGTCGCTTACACCAGCCAAACAAGTCACCACAAAACTATGCTCTGCAGTTTATTTCCGAAACTTTAGTGCGGCTATATTGGGCTATTCCCAATTTCCCAAATGGTCTGCATGTTGCAGGAATGCCTTGCAGGAATAAGAACGGCCATTACGAGTAGCTGGAGCCACCTGTTCAAAGATAATAAACCCAGGCTATCAATGCTTTGCTTTTATGGCACGGTTCCTGCACTAAAGGCAACGACAGGAGCCAATCCAGCCACCACCCAGACCCGAGCACCCCCCTACTCCTGTTTTTTTTTTTTTTTGTCAGTGAATTTATCACTTTGGAAGTCCGTTGACCCCTCCAGCCCCCACAGCTACTAACTGACACCCACACACTTCTGCACCTCCGGGCCCCTAGGGGATGAGATCATCACTTTGAGTGTTGGTTGGTCAGGAAGAAGCAACAGCAGTTTGGGAAGCGTACACTTCACCCTGGAAATTCCTTTGGGAACAGAACAGAAATGTCCTCCATCTGGATTTGCGACATGGTGGCGATGTTGTCCTACATGAAACATGTTTGGGGATCTTTGGATTCAGCACTTTAGAAATAAATGGTTCTTCTTGAAACTAAAACCCAAGTAGACAGGAAGTGTCTTGTTTTGTTGCTCAGACTCAAAACCCTCCTCCCCAAACGGGCCCTTCTCTCCTCAGTGCGCTTTTGGTGGAATGTACCTTTTGTTGCCTTGAATAGTTAAAGAGTGGATTAACGATTTGTCAATTTCCTGCCACCTTTCAGTCTGGTAATTTGAGCCCCCAATTTGCTCCTGGTTTCTGGGTGACAGCAAACAATAGGAGGCCTCTTTTTTCTTTTTTTCAGGTTTCACTGTAGTTCCTCTGTACGGATTTAGAGTTGGGGATGTATGGAGGAGATTTAAACTGTACTCAGGAGTCTGTAGACAGGAAGGCAGTCTTTACATAGCATTTTCTAACCTAAGTGAAAACAATACTTATTTTAAAATCTTTAATCAGGTCAGCTGTGAAGTCTAAGGAGTAAGAGTTTGCAACAACATCAAGGAAAATAAAAACTAAACATTTTTCTCAGTAAATATATTCCAAATTCACCCCGTATGTTGGTAACAATCTTTGTAATACATACTTACTGAATATGAAAATAACTAATCCCATAAAGTAGGTTATGTGTTGTAAAATAGAATAAAAAGAACTCTTGAACACTTAAAGAAGAAACTATTAGATTAACAGGGTTTTTAATCACCAAGATATCACACTAGATGGTTTTCATAATAGGTTATATGTATATAACCTTTTGTACTGGTCATAGACGTATAACCAGTACTGGTTATAGGGGTGTTTCTAAGCGTATGAATGTTTGAAGAGAGCATTGTTAAATTCATAATCTGGAATTGGGAAGAACACTAACCACAATCTAGCAAGGATTCGGTGCTCCTTGCAAAATGAATAATCAGAAGAGTTGCCAGGACTCAAGAAACACTCATGGAGAGCTATAGAAAGACCTAAAAACATAACTGGAACATGTCATGTACTCAACTGCAGTGAGTTTTGTGCACTTTTACTGCTCAAGACTCAACCACTGAAGAAAAAAGGTGTTCAAATTGCTTAAACTGCCGACTTAACCTCCTGACTACCAGTAGTTCAGCAATAGTGGGAGAACATAGTCTGGTCAGATTAGACCAAAATTGATTTGGATGTTCATCCTGGCACCACACATTACCCATAAGTGTACTAATATTGGGAATATTATGGTGCGGGGCAGTCTTTGAGCATATGGCTCAGACATTATATAATTTAAGAAAGAACAAAGGTATTTTTTAAAAACTTAAGAAGCTGAAAGTGTTCAGTACTTATTGTCTCCACTGTATGTGAAAAACTGAAATGTGACTCAAACAGTGACATCGCCCCCCTTTTTCCTCCTTTTTGCACTTGTTTCAGAATACATTTGGCAGCTCTATACGCCCACGTAATGCTGTCAGCTTTGGCTGGTCCATTACTGCAGCTTTAGGGTTTTTTTGGGGGGGCCTACCAAAGTACAAACATGCATGACTACCAAATGAGTCACTATGGAACCTCCAGTCCACACATCCTCACCGGGGCAGTCCTTTACTTAGCCAGGGCATCTCTGCTGGCAAGGCAGGATATAAACAGTCATCGCCTTCCACAACATTCATCACCAAAAAGGCCTACTTCAGCTTTCCTCCCCACGCTCATCTGGTTTTCATTATTTCCCCTCACAGCGTATAAATAGAAATTTGTAATCGTGATAAAAAAACAAAGCACAAAAAAAACATGAAGGTAGAGGGGTTTTAACAGGAAAGGCTGTTTTTCTTTTTTTTTTTAGACCAAAGTTTATGGAAGTTATCTACTCAGATATCCTGCTCCATTGTGGGTAAGAAAGACTTCACATGAAGTTTGAGGAATGTTGGGTAAGGATTTTATTTCCGGTACAGGTCCTGATAAAACCTCCAAAAGTCCAGCTACTTTCAAACATCAGAAATAAATGCTCTGTAAACATTACAGAAACTTATCTTTGCCTTATAGCTTCCCTTTTAAGGATTTACGTAAGATCAATGAGCCCCCATAAAACCTTTCAACGATGCCAAAAAATCCCTCAAAACTACAGAGAGTCAGTTCTGTCAGATATTATTATCATAATAAAGAAGAACATTTTTTATTTTTTTCTAACAAGTCTAAGCCTCTGTCAGTTTAAAAGGAATCTCATCATCTTCCTTTTTAGTAAGCTTGATTTTGGCATCAATAAAGAGCTATTTTGATTTAAAGCAGACTTAAAAGCTCTCCTGTGTTTGGTCTTGCTTCACTGTAAGACCTCCAGTAAGAAGTTTCTATAAATGGTTATTGCTAAATATATTTTCTATATTGATGCTTTCCTACATATCTGCAGAACCTGACTTAATCCTGGTGAACAGCAAGATTAAACTTCATCTCCATTAACAACCAGATAAATAATAGTTTATTGATCCTTTACAAGGATTCATACATTCTGATACATGTTCTTTCACTCTTTCTCTTCACCACTTTGTATTTTTGGACATGTGGCAGTCTGTCATGGGGTGTGTCATACTAATGATGTGTCATTTTAAGCCTGCTTTAACAACTGACAATTTAAAATAATTTTTTTTTTAATGAAAATTTTTATTTTAGTCATATATAATTGTAGGAAAATATGGTTATGTGGCTTTAATAAATATTATTTACCAACCAGAGATCTTTCAGTTACTTGGGTGGGATGAGGGGTGACAATCTGTCATATTTCATGAGAGTCACCTAGTGGTTGCAACCACAACCAGTGGAAATATGTTGGAAAGTAATAAGCAAAATATTCTACCAAGAGAAATAAATGATGCACAATGGTTCATCAGAGTAAACCGGTTTGCTTGCAGGTAAGGAATAGGAGTATGAACTATTGAGGAGGTGGTGACTCTGACCTAGGGCTTAAACCTTGAACTACTTGATTAGAAATAACTCTCAAACCAAAATCTATGACACAGAGTTTTGTTTAGTTCATATAAGAAATGCATAATGGTCAAGTCTTTCCATGGAGAAATATGGTTATGGGTACGCAGTTGTTTAGATGTAATGGACGATGAGAGACGAATGCAAAAAAAAAAAAAAAAATGATAATATAAAACTAAAAACAAGTAGACAGATCCGTTTTTGATTCTCAAAAAAGCATTACTTGTGAATAGAAGTTTTATCGTTATAACTGCAATAAATTCTTGTGCATGTCTAATGATTAAAAATTAGGAATTAAAAGTCATGTTTTGAAAAGTTTTATGAAAAGTTTCATGAAAAGTTTCCATAAAAACCTTGCAGTGTAATGGTTCAAACTGTGAGTATATTTTTAGGTTCATCACAAGCCCAAAACAACAATTAGCTTCCAGCTGCTTCCTGTTCATCAGCATGTGAGAGGACAAACAGTTATTTACAGAGCTTTTTCCCTCCCCTGGAACCTTAAAGAGCCTCCAGGGACAAACTGCTGTTATATCAGGTGCCAAGGGCTATTTAGGATGGAGGTGTTTCACCAGGGCTTGAGTCTCTAAAGCATCTGATTGTGGGTCAGTTTCCTGACAAAGACCAGAAGGACCAAATGGTAATCACAGAGAGAGAGAAGATCAACACAGCAGCACACGACCCTCAGCAATCATTTACAGAGATCCTTTGGTAATTAAATGAACGTTGTCTTTGCTGTTCATCAACTGCTCCTGTTTCATCACATTTATTGACTCAGTGTCTGCAAAGTTGATGCAACAAATGTCTTTGCCAGTTCTCAGCAGGGTAGCTGTAAGCTAACTCAATCAGTCGGCCTTATTGTTGTAAACAGCAGCGTTCAAGTTACTGGCTCTGATCCCTGAATGTGTGAACAATCACTCAAAAGATACAGTGCCTTTTGGTATTCACACACTTTTCCACAGTTTGACAGATTACAACAAACTTCAGGGTTTTTTATTAGTAGTTTATGTTACAGACCAACTCAAAGTTGAAGAAGTAAAATAATTCATGACTTTCAAACGTTCTTTCAAAAAAAAAAAAAAAAAAATCCAGAAATGTGGGATGCATGTGTACAGCTGTTCTGTTTCTGGCCTTGGAGGTTTGTTAGAGGACATTAGTAAACAAACAGCATGTCGAAGACCAAGGAACGAAGCGGAGAGGTCAGGGAGAAGCCTAAAGCCTGCTCAAGTTATTAAAACAATATGGAGCACTATTCAATCCATCATCTGAAGTTGGAAAGAGAACCTGCAAGAGAACCTTTATGTATCCCTTTGGGATACATAAATTATGTTTGAATTTGATTTTAATTAGGGAAGCAGCCAAAAGACCAAAGGTTACTCTGGAGGCGCTGCAGAGATCCAGAACTCTGCAGTTGGAGACATTTGTCTCCAATCTGCAGCTTTGATATTGGCATAAAATGGTATAGAATCAATGATTTTTTAAAAAAATATATAGTTCTAAAGAATTTTTTTTGCAGTTTTTTAGTTTTTTGCATGGAATAAATCCTGCATCGAATCTCCATAATATAATGACATAATTGCTTACATTTATTTTGCTTTTTACTTTTTGTCATCGTTGTGTTGGAAACATTTTTCCCCTTTGTTTTAAATCAAAGAAACAGAAATAAAATGGTGGTTTATTAAAAATGACTACAAATTTCCTATAGTAGATATTTATTAAAAAAATTTAAGTTGTCTTTTAATAAAAGGTTATGAAACATTTGTAGCTCTAAATATGTTTTATGCAGATGGATTAATGGGCAAAAATGGCTGCCTTATTCAAAAATGGTAAAAAAAAAAAAAAAAAAAGTTGACATTGTTACAAGAAACCTGTAACATGTTTCTGTTTATCACAAGTCATGTGAAGAACTAAACAACTGTGTTGAAGAATGTGCTAAGATGAGACCAAAGTTAAAATGTAAAATCAAAATGTAAAAAATGTGAAATCAAAAAAGATGTTAAAATGTAAATGTTAAAATGTTAAAATGTAAAATGAAAGCCTAAATGTAGGCAGATTTATGTGGCAGAAAACTAACTCTACATATTATCCTGATCACACCATCAAACGGGATGGTGGTGGAATCGTGTTGTGGGGATACTTCACTCATGCATGGACAGAAAAGACTGCTGTTCACAAAGGCTTCACATGCAATTTAATTCTGCTTGAGGAGTTTTGTGAGGAATGAATAAAAAAATCTATACAAAATACAAATGCAAACTTTCAAATTTTTTAGATAAATGGTAAAAAAGGAAAAACAAATCTGTGAATCATTTCCTTCTTACTGTCTTACTGTGTCACTTAAAATCCAATTAAAGTAAATCAAAGTTTTTGAAAACATTTAAGGGGTATGGAATTTTTTGCACACCAAAGTATTGACAATACTTCATTTTAAATGAATAGAAATAAGAGCCTGCATCATAGATAAGTCACCTTGATGAAGAAGAACCATGAGATCCCTCTCTTCCAGTTAAAAACTATCTCTAAGTTTTTCCTCTGAAAAAAATCACGTCCTTGTTCCTCTTTAATGACCCCAGGGGACTTTTTTTTAAATGTGTTTTCTGCATTCCAGCCCCCCTGTGCCCACTTTTGTTCCGTTTTCTCCTTTGATATCTCAACCAGCGACAACAACAAAAAAAAGCATCCCACATGCACGTCAGGTACACAGCAAGAAAAGACAGACGGATTTGGGAACGGAGAGGAGGAAGTTTGGCCTTTCTTTATTCCCTCCCCCCTCCCCCGCCCCACATCATTCCCTCTTTTTTCTGAGATTAGACTACGCATCAAGACAGATGGTTCCCGTCTGCTGGCTTTTTTCAATTCACTTCCTCTCGTCACAGACAGTCTCTCTCCCCCCTCCCCATCCTGCTGTTGCTGTGTCCCACCCCTCTCGCTCTCTCCTCCCCCTTCAACGGCTCCTCTGTTATGTGGCTGGAAATAATCTTTTATTGCCCAGTTGTTCGGAAGTGACCTCCTGCCCTTGATTAGATAGGGCCAAGTCCTATCACACGATTGTGTTTGAGCTGGCTGGACGACCCCCCCATTACTTCCCAACACTCACACACACCATACCCACCCCCTCCCAAAACAGCGCCATCCATTCTCCATCCCCCCATCCTCCTCCTGCCAGGGACTTGGTGATCCCATGTGAGGGGACAACAATGGGGGGCTTTAGTCCCCTCCAACTCTTCTCGGCTGGGGAGCAAAAGGGTGGGGGTCATGAGGGACTTTCTTTTTTTTTTTCCCATCACTCAACCAGTGACCGACGGGAAGTCCCAACGCTTCAACCCCACATGCCCAGTGCCATGGTTAACCTCCCAGTTGCCGGATGCTCACCCTTCGACCCTCAAAGCCTCCTTCACCTCCCTTTCTTGATGACCCCCGCAGCCCTTTAAGAGCCTGCCCAGACACAGATAGATAGACTTTAATCTCCTACGCTATCAGTAGACCTTTGAGTCTGCTGTGTGGTCCACCAACAGGTGGGCCTGCTGACATATTTTGACCTCTTGTCGAGCTTCAGATCAGGCCAGCCTTGATCCTATGAAATACCAGTTTCTCTACGAACACTCAGATCTGATCCCAGGGAGGTGAGGATGCCAAATCTGCACCAACTTTTTATTTTGCCTGAATCATCATCATTTTAGGAGAGAAAATTGTTCATGGGGATTTATTTTGTTGCATTTTTGTAATTTTTGTTTTTTTTACTTTCTACATACTACAGTGATGAACATTTTGTATTCCATGTTTGATTTTCTTTCTTTCTTTTTTTTTGGCTTTGTCTGAATTAATTTATTTAGTCTGGGTTTCTTGAATAGAATTTTTTCTCTCACTTTTTATTTTTTCTACGTTTAACAACAGGACCGAATTTGATCTTTTAAGGAACCATAGCAAAAAGTCTGTCAGTCACTGATCCATTTATAGTTTGCTTGTTTATCAGTTCAAGTACCTAAATTAGTTCTGTTTTACGACTCTATTGGCATAACATGACAATTGGTACAGTGGTTTTAAGTTTAGAAAACATCACCTTAACTTCTCTGAAAGTTCTTCTTGTCAAATGACCAAACAGATCAGTCTTTGTCTTGTCTGTAAAAATGTTTTCTCCAAATGCGTCTGTTGTTGTTAAGTCATGGTTGAAGCTGTTGACTATGGAGAACAGGGAATAATTCAGTAGTAAGATGTTGAATTTTGACTCACTTCTATGTGGACAAAGGCATTGGTGTCATTGGTGTTGTTCTTGCATAATCTGACTAATGTCCTCTCTTCTGAGGGAGATTGTTTGGGTCAGATGGTTGAAACCTGGTCACAAATGGGTTTTCTAACAGGAGAATGATCCAAAAATCAAACATTAAAGCTTCTGGAATGACCCTGAACACAACCCTGTTGAAAGGCCTATCAGGAAACCATCTCTGTCATTTTAGGTAAGAAGATTGGTTAAATATCCGAGCAGACCACCTAACATTTGCAGGTGAGTGAGTTACAGCTAGATTAATCCTGTCTCCTTTTGTCTGTGCAGACTTTATGAACTTGGATCAAACTGAAGTAGTTTCCCTAAAGGATGCAATGGCACGATTTCACAGTTTGCATCTATTTCCTTTGTGGGTTAGCTCTTTTCAAACTAGTTTAATTGATCTATAAACATAGTCATGCAACGCAACTACCATTTTTTATTAAAAGCACAAACCTCAGAAGTATTTTTCCATGTCAGTTTTACAGCAGAGCTCCAACACCAAAGGCAACGCTACACCCCCACCCCCACCTTTTCCCTTCTTTGACTTATTTGTCTCCTTGTCCTGTCCTTGGAGCTGTAAACCCATAACAAAACCTTTGGGTGTCCAGTTTCAGTTTGGGAGAGAAGGCCAGCTTCTGTGAATAGGACAAGAATAGACAGGAAGAGAACTCTGATTACCTCCATAAAAGAGCTGACCTTATGTGACTCTTCTCTTCCTTTTAGGGTATTTTAAGTTGCTGCTTTTTAAAAGTAAAACACACTAAAATGCTCGATCAGTAATGCTTCAAATCCCTGGTATATGGACGAAGAGGCACAAACTACAGATGGAGGTAGTTTAGCATTGAAATCCTTTAAAAATACTTTTCATAATTATATCATCATGTGTTTACAGACAGTCTATTACAGTGAAGGAATGAGGCCCAGTGGAAGGATTTCAGGCATCTGTTTAGCAGGGCCCCCTTCCCCTTCTTCAAGGGTCTTCAGCACCAGATCCAAAACGGGGGTCCAGAACAGGAACCGTATGAGTTCTACCCCCGAGGGCCAGGGGAGGCTGAAGGAGGGGTACTCTAGATCAAAGAGAAGAGACTCAGAAATGGCTTATCTGTTGTTGATTCTGGGCTTAAGATCAAGCAGTGGTTACAAGAAATGTGTCAAGGAATTACAGCGTTTGATCAGTGAATCACCTTCTTTCCATTTCCTTTTTGTTTTCTCCTCGGCTTTAAACATGGAGGAGTATTTAAGAGGTTTAACGAGGCGCTAAGAGTGCTAAATATCAAAATGACAACAACTTGTCAAATGTGACGTAGAAAGAATGCTTTTCTCACTGGCAGGATTTGGAAGTTTTCCCTCTGAACATAATTTAATCATTTCTTTTCCCACCCAGCTCGCTCCTTTACATTTCAATTTAGGACTCTGCAAGAGGTGTGATTCTATCTCCATGCCCCACAAAGGCGGTATTATGCCAAAGGGGAAATCGAACCTTAAGGGCCGGCACTTTCCCTGCTGTAGATCTTATTAAGTATGTCCCCCAATAATACGACTCAGCTTGACTCCTGCAGACCACACCTCTGTGCAGAAAAAAACCTGTCCATCATGGGGCCTGGTAAGACCCTGACATGGTGAGCTGTGGAATGATTGGCACTTCATAGGATGTGTTCAGGCTCAGGGGAGAAATAGAGAAAGGCTTGTGCAACACGTCGACTTCTGTTAAGTTGTGGACCACTGACGCTGGCTATTTGATATAAAATACAGAGTCATATGTAATCATTCATAATATCGTGTCGGAAAACTACATTTTTGAGGGTAGCAAACTCTCTCAATGTACCAACGTAGCTTAAGTAATATAATGTTTGTATTAAGAAGTGATCCAGTTTAAATTGGTCTGTTTTTTTCTTTAAACGATAAATAAAAAGGTTTATTTTGGAGGCAGTCAAGTGACAGTGGAGACTCCTGGACATAATCACATGTCTGCGATAGTATTGAAGTTAATGCCTGAAAAATCTGGTGAAATTCAAATCAGTAAAGCTGTTCAGTCCAGTTCAGGTGAGGAGACATAAGAACATGAGAACGAGAAGAACTACATTTAATTGGAACCAGCTGGACTTTCTTTTTGTGCAGACTTATTTCGGTTGTGAATGCACTGTTCATGAATTGAACTAAACTTAACAAGACTAGAGCAGAGAGGAGTGTCATGAATTGTAATGTTATATCTCCAGCAGTCCTCAAACCATTCTTATTTAATCATTTATTTTTAATTTAAACACCAGTTGCAGAAATTTTTCTCTTGTAAAGCAGAAATACTAAGTAGATTTGGAAAAAATGTTTAACAATTTTTGCATTTTTAAACCCTTCCTTCCCTAAAGACAATATTCAGAGCCTAGGCTGTGAATTCTAACTATGACATGGAATAAAAAAGCTAATTAACTCATTATACATATATAATGTACATATATACATTATATATGTACATATATTCAAAAGTGCTGTGAATCTTTTTTAAGAGGGGAGCTAAGACACTATTGTGTATAATTTATTCAAATATAATAAAACGGATTCAAATTCAAAGCATATTTAACGATCTTTGTCCTTGTTATAATTTAACTTTAAGTGTTAACATCACTGATTTCTACAACAAATATGTTTAATTACAGAATATGAGCAGAAAATTTCCGAAACATACTGTAAAGTGATATATGTGCAGTATATGTAAACAGCAGCATTTTAGAGTGCAGGTAGACAACATGTACAGACAGCTGGTTACTTAAAAAGCAAATGGAAAACTGTGGCCATCGTGTAGACAGGCATACAGTTCTTGATCCGTGGCTGTTCCAGTGTCCTGCTCAGAGGACGACCAGCTGTGGAAGACGTGTGAGAAGAATAAAGGGAATCTCACACCATTACTCAGGATGAATCAAAAGAGGTAGACTTTGAACAAAAGAAAAGCATGAGAGGAGCGAAAAAGTGAAACCAGCTGTCTGGAAGTGCCTCATCTACTGTGAGCGATAAAGCGATGGTGAAGGCTCATATTCATGTTGAAATTTGGCCACAATGAAACGCTTAATTTACCTTTAGGGGAATATCAGAGGCCTTCCACCTCGCTGATTTTTATAAACAACGGAGGGCCAGACTGCTCTTTTGTGTTTGTCCCTTTAAAATATATATGAGGTGTAGCAAGAGCAGACAACAAAGCCCCTTCTAACACTTTCCTTTCCTGAGGGGGTTGAGAGCACAGTGGGCCCACATCAAGCCTGCAGACTTACCCCCGCCATGCTGCACAGGTGCAACTTTAAAAGAGCTCTCACTGGAGGCAGACTGAATGCCTGCAGTAAAGAAGGAAAAAAAAAAACCCCTTTCTCAGCACTCCTTTCTTTTATATGATCATTTAAAGGTCAGAGTGATATTTTGTTGCATCTGATGCCAGGGGACTAGGACTCTGAGTTTTGCATTCCTTCCTATCAGTTGCATGATGATAGTGATTTAGGGATATCGCTGTCTCTGTGGAGCAGTTCTAACTTGGTATAACTGATCAAAGGAGAATGTTATTGTGTTGTACAACAAATGTGTATATGTATTAATCAAACAAATCAAACACCATCAGTGTACAGAGAAAACATTACAAATCTGATTTATAAGAGGGAGTACATAAAAAAAATCCACCATGACACTTGAAGGACAGACAAAGAGAACATTTTGTCACGTAGATGGTATGAATGAACTTTATCTAAAATTATAGCCTGAGAGGAACTCAGAAAACAAACAGACACAAATTACCATCTGTCTACCCCTGTCAGTAGGTTTCCCTCTTGTCAGCAGACTAGCACGGTGATGTCAGTCCTATTGCTCTCAGGTATTCTTTGGACTTTATGACTTTCCGCCCGTAATCTGTGATTCAAGTTGCTGATAGCAAAGTTGTCAGGATGCCATTAAAATGGCAATAAATCGTCCTGAGTACATGAAACTGTTGCTCATAATGCTAAAGGTTGCTACTTTTCCTCTGCCTGTGCAGCAGACATGTTGAACTACAAGTGACCTAAATAGGTCTGCTGCAGATAAGCTATCTCGCATCCTCAGGAAGTACACCCTTCTAACACTTAAAGAGTTGTTCCCAAGTTTACAAAAAACGTTTTTAAATTTCTTGTAAATAATCTGCTGTTATTTTTTATGCACAAATACATATGCACATGTACATTTGTAAAAAAATCATATCAGTTCCACATTTCTCTGAAACAAAGAATGCTATTTTAATGACTATAAAGTAATGTATTTTCCTCATGATGTACAATTGCCCTTGCTGTACTCTCTAATATTTTGTTTTGTTTTCATATTTCCTACTTTCATGTGAATTTACATGCTCTCATTTGCTAAAGGAGTTTTATATTTTGCTCTATTCTTGATTTGAATTTCATGAAAGGCATTCTTCATAATTAGATCCATTCTGAGCAATGCAACAATACTTGCACCAAGGTAGACCCCTCGGCATTATACAGCCATCACTTTGCTGAACTGTTGGTACATTGTACTGTATTTAGATCTGAAATCCTCACCCGATCTTCCAAATAAACTTCTGGTCATTGTAGCCAAAACCTCCAAACAATAAAACCTCTCTTCAAAAACATTAGTCTTGTCCACTTGTCTTACATTCAAAAATTCTTTCATCAGTCCCAATGCAAGGAGAGTTGAACTAAACCATAAAATAACACTCATTCTCGTGATGAGAGGATGTAAACTGTAGGTGCAAGTAATTAAATAGATTCCCTTCGTACTATGTTTTCATCAAAGTGATCCATCACAGGAGGATTTCCTACTTTCTCTTGTGAGCATTGTGGCCTTGGATGTTTAACGGTCAGCCATTAATGAAGTAAAGGTCGCACTGTGTGCAGAGGAAATGCACGGATACTATCAATCTGTTTCCAAGGCTCTTGCATCAGAAAGGAGCTGGAGGTGAAGGCGGGGTAAAAAGTTTACTGCACTGTAGGTGTCAAACAGTACTTTCAATACCTTCACACCCCACCGCCTCCTCCATCTACATGACAATAGCCCCTGCTTGTTGACCTGGTATGTTCCACTTCCACAGATGTGGTGTTGTTGTCATTTATCATTTCTTTTCTGTCACTTTGTCAGGCCCCCTCTTTTGCTCACATTTTACCAGCTTTGCTGTTTGATTCAGGAAGAAGAGAGGACTGCTGGAGTGGGTGGAAGAGCGGGAGTGGGTATGGGGGGCTAAGGGGTGATGGAGGGGGGACACATTGAGTTTGCCAGTTCAGGCAGAACGATCGACAGGAAGCCAGGCAGGAAGGAAGACGAGCCCCTACCCATGAAGTGCCATTGTTTGTGTGATGTGACTTGAAGCGGCCAGAAATGACTGATGGTGGGCTTCTCAGCTGCTCTGACCCACTTCTCAAAGCGTCACCAAACACACGGCCTGCTGCAGATGGAGCACACAAAAGGAGGAGCTCCTTTTTTTCCCCACAATGCTTAATTTAGTTTAATTTTGGTACTTAGTCCACATCCCAGTATTTTCAGATTACAGAATTCACGTGGGTTCAATTTCCTGTTGAACCCAAATTGAGTTAAATTGATAACTCAATTTAACTATAAGCAACTCTAAATAAAAATTTTATTTTTAAAGATTTTCTCTCCTGAAAATTCATTGTGTGCTTATGATGCAATATGCAATATCTCTTGACAGCCAAGCAAAAGGAGATGTTGCTACAGAGCCAGGGTGCCCAAGTCTAGTCTTCAAAAGCTACCATCCTGCGACTTCTAGATGCTTTCCTTATCCAACAGACCTGAATCATCTGAATATTTTGTTACCAGGCTTCTGCAGAAATGAATGACCGTTGATGAGGGAAGTCAGGTGTGCTGTGTACGATGGCAGAATAGGGCCATTGTAGATAGAAGAAAAGGGAGTAAATTTCAGCTTAAAAAAAAATAATAAAAAAAACAAAAAAACAAAAACATTTCTGAGAATTAAAAATCAATATTTATTTACTTTAAGAAATTTCTGGATTTTTCTAGAAAATTTGTGAGATTAAAAATAATTTTTTTCTTGCAAACGTTCAACTTCTGAAACAGAAATTTCTTTTTTTTTTCTGGAAAATTTCTGGGATTTTGGTGGAAATTTAATTTTTTTTCTATCCACAATGGCCCAAATACGCCATCATAGTTGGAGAATGAATTCATCCAGAAGTTGCAGAATGGTAGCTCTCCTGGACTGGGCCTGTGGACCCCTGCTTTACCAATATGGTTGCAGTCTCCATGGTAGTCATTTATTGCACTGGCCAATGGATACCGCCTCTCCTGCTTCAGGCTTATCACAGTATTATAATTTCACTGCAGGCCCAACACCTTGACGCCTGGACGGAAGCACATCCAGTTGGATTTAGGTGGGTTGCCATGGAGACAATCATTTGTGTACTTCACAAATGAAGTACACATTCATTTGTGTACTTCAAGTAGGAAATATGTTACCCTGTTGCACATGAGCCAATCACCAGCAGAACAAAACAGTGTGTGTTGTTTGTTTTGTGTTATTATTATTTTTTAAATCAAATCCATTTGGCTTATGTTTTGCATCCCAATCAACACTCCGTTCCAGTAGGTGGCGCTTATGGAGAAGAAGAAAAAGAAAAAGCGGATGAAGACGTTTGCTGCTGGACATGTCAACCCTTGTCCCATGTTGTTAATGAGCACTTTTAGCTAGGTCACTCAATGACATACAAGTAGAGAATAGACCTATTTAGAGACGAAGTGACTAGATACGAAGCATTTGTGGTGATTAACAAACTACACGCAGGTGTTGGGGACAGGAAATGGCAACACCAACACAGACAGTTCAAGGAAATAAACATACGCACAAGAATTACCTTTGACATTTGGTGAGTGTTTGAAGTTTATTTCTGTCTAAAATCCTCAAACACAATCAACAAACACGGACTTACTCAATGTCATGATAAAAGTGCTGTACAAAAGTATTCAAACCGATCAAAAATGATTATGTTTTCATGGGATTTCTATGTAGAAAAGCAGGAAAAAGTAGTGAATAGATATGAAAAGAAAAGGCTTGTAAAATGTAAAACCTCCATCGAGGAAGGTAGTATATATTTTTTTGTATTTTTTTTTTTCTTAAGCAGTGGCAGCTTGTTTTTCCTGGTTAATGAATGAATCAAACCCTTACAGACAAAAGTAGTACTTCTTTGAGCATAGAAAACACCTCTCAAGCAGGAATCGCATTGCGAATTCAAATGTAAACAAATGAACTCCCCGGCTGCCCATCGGCTCCCGTACAGCTCAGTAATTGGGTTTTTGAGGCCACAGAACTAACGCCCACTGAGAGCAATGGTTTTTATCTTTCAACAGCTGACATGATTTTCGGGCTTCATTTTTCCCAATGATGCATCTCTGGTTTAGTTACACCTGTTGACGATTTCAAAACAGACAGGAAATTGATTGCAGACATTTAGTTTCATGCTGGTTCTTTCCTGGCGTCTTTCATCGTCTCAGGATCAGCGCAGAGAATGTTTGGGCTCCTGGGAATCCAGCTGGGCTCTAAGGTAATTTTAAGTGATTCTGTTAGATTTCCAGTAAAGTTTAAAAGTAATTGTTGAGAAAACATTGCGAAACTGCTGAACAAGATGTTTTTAAACATAAATAGACAAACTGTTGTGTCTGTGTGCTCAGGGTGTCATGAAGCAGTTTGCCAGGACCTCCACCTGGACTACAGCGGGAAGATGAACTCTGCTGGCTCCCATCTGCCCAACACTCCACCACTGGAATGGTTCTCTGGCCCTGTTGGGCTCTTGGCCTCATCCTCGCTGACTGAAGATTGGCCAGATGGCGTTATCTATGGACCAATCGGGCGCCTGGATCCATACCTCATCCCAAAGGTAGCCTTTCCAACAGATGAGTTTTATAAAGAAAGCTGCTTTTATTAAGGGCCAACCAATAGGAGAGCAGGGATGTGATTCACCAGTAATATGGGGCCAACCTGTATTTTCTGCTGTTGTTTGAGGTAATTCTGGGGTTAGTAGGTGTGTTTGTATGAAGCTGTTTAACACTGGTTAAATATTTTGATTTGACACAACCCATAAACTAATTTTTAAAGTTGAGTATTTTGTTTTCCTAAAGCAGATCCATGAATGTACTTGAGTTTAGCCTGGAGAACCTGATAACACTACATCCCTCTACAAGATCTGTTTTGTTTTTTAAAAAAGGCGGTTCTGGACATTCACAAGAGTATAGTTAGGAAAAGTTTGCATAAATATGAATTGCTTGGGAGGATTTTATACAGAAACTGAGTAGAAGTTATTGTAGCAGAACAGGCGACTGAATTTTAGGGTGTCCTAATTTTTGCTACACAGATTTTCCATTTTAGTTCCATATTTGTATTGTAAATAATGACGGTGTTTGTCCTTCATGCAACCCTTTTTCTAACCATGTGAGCTCTCGGCCTGTCTTTCTTCAGAGCACTTTGTCCCTTCTTGACACTTTTGGAAACATTCCCTTCTCTTTGCTTGGATGAACTTTCTTTCACCCTTTGCATTGTCCAGCTCTATGCAGAAACCATCTGGTATGGGATATATAGTATCTAATATTGTTTGACCCAACATAATTTTTGCAAAAGAAAAACCCTTAAAGCTGCAGTATGTCACTTTTATAAAAAATGTTTTTATATATATTTGGTAAAGCTATCACAGTGTTGTGACAGTATTGCATGAGACAGATAATCTGCGAAAATATTGATTTCCTCCCTATTAGGGGTGTAGCAATACAATATGCAATATTCTGATCACAATACGATATGTATCACGATATTTGGAAAACGATACAAGGCAGAGGAGCTGTTTTTTATTTCTTTCACAGATTATCTGCTCATAACATACTGTCATGACATAGACAGTTTCAAAAAACATGTAAAAATATAGTTTTTATAAAAGTTACATACTGCAGATTTAACTTTTATATCCCTCCTTTTTTACATCATCAACACCTTTTTCTCCACCTCCCCACACTGTGTCTGTCCAGCAGGGACTCACCAGGCAGCCCATGTTTGTTTCCCCTCTGGTCTTTCCTGATTTTTCTGACCAGCATATTCCGGTTAGCTCTAATCTACTCGTTAGTATATCAGCTAGAAACCCCATTTGACACATATGCTTCCACTTTTCTGTTTGTTGCCTCCCACTAAAGTCAGCTTAATTTGTGCAATTTTGCCTTCATTAGGCTGCATCTGAAGCTGCGGGGCACAGGTAATGCAAAGCATTTCCCCCTCCGGGTTACAGGTCCAAGCTTTGGTTGCTAGGAAGTAGAAGAGTCTCAATTGCAGCCATTTCCTCGCCAGTGTACCGAGAGGTCCTATTACCGCTGTTTAGGTCAGGGCAATTGGTGTCATTACAGGCAGCCAACTTCCCTCCACTGAAGTAATGAATTAGCCCAAGCTATTTCGGCTGTATGATTGCAGTTGCCAGGGGAGATGACTATGAAGTGGGGGGATAATTATGGTATGTATCCCTGAGCGGATGTGTGTGCTGCTGCGGGCCAGCCACGGGGGCGGTTTCCACACTTGTGTAATGACTTAATGTAGTTGCTGACAGGCGGCCGGGCAACATGGAAAGGTGCTACTGTGCTCTGCTTGTGGACTGTGACTGACATGTCGAACCATGCCAACCTGTTTCAGCCCCGTGGCTCATTTACTCCAAATGACTCAATCTGACTTCTAAGAGTCATTTCTGCTCAGAAAGGCACACGAGGGGAGAATAAAGACGGAATAGAATTGTTTACAGAACCTTTTTGAGGGTAATTTATCTGGTAATTGAGGGTAACTTTATTTTATCGGGTAACAATAAATTTGGCTCAAATTTAATTAGGAGCTCCAATTCTCTTCAAGCTGTTCGAGAAAGGTAAGGAAACTATTAACTGTTGGAACACTTATGAATTACACCTACAATAAAATAATAAAGAACTTTGCCTTGTGCAGCTCATTTATAAATGGAAACGAATAACAGGAAATTTTATTCTTTTATCCCAACTTCTGGGGATTGGGTGAAATAAAACGGTATGGCTATAAACATGATTGACATATCCCTAATGCCTTTAAAATTTGACCCGGAAAGTTTTTTTTGTATGTGTGTGTATCCGGTCCAGAGAGCTTAAGCAGTGTGGTGGGTCCGGATCCCTTGCAGTGCTGGTGCAGATTTGCACTCTTGAACAAGGAGCACAGAATATTCCACACATTGCCTGATTGAATTAAAGACACACAGATGGCATCTGGTTCAGGCAACAAGCTGACAAAAAAGGCCCAGCAAAGACTGTACTTCCTGAGGGTTCTCAGGAAGAACAACATCAGGGAGAACCTGCTGGTGTCCTTCTAGAAGTGCTTCATAGAGAGCATCCTGACTTACTGTATCTGCGTATGGTACACCAGCAGCATTACGGCTCAAAGGAAAGCTCTCCAAAGGGTTGTGAATACAGCCCAAAAAATCATTGGCTGCCCTCTCCCCTCACTGAAAGACTTGCACAGCGACCGCTGTCTAAAAAAGCACAACACATCACTAAGGACACTTCCCACCCTGGACATTCTCTGTTTGCACTGTTGCCTTTAGGCATACGATACAGAGCAATCAGAACAAGAACCAACCGTCTTAGAGTCAGTTTTTACCTGTTAGCAATAACAAAACTAAATGCTATCAAAAATAACCACTAATCATCATGGATGATGTGTATCGGATGTTTGTTTGTTTCTTGCATTGTGTGTGAATTGTGGGACAGTTGTTTTTTGTTTTGTTTTGGGCATGTGCACTGACTGATGGCACCTTTGAATTTCGTTGTTCTTGTGACAATGACAATAAAGAATTTATCTATCTATCTCAAAGTTGCACTTAGAAATATAGATGAAAATATGAGAGGAAAGGAAAAGGGTGGGTGATGAATGAGCATAGCCATAAACTTACTGGCTATTTTATCTGCTGGCATTTGAAAAGCAGCCAATCCTAGAGCAGCATTTATTTTCCTTGTCTTTGATTGGCTGTGCTGACAAGAGCAGAGATAAGAAAGACTGTGGATGTTAGCCTCCAGGGTTAAGATGGTTTCCACTGTGCATATTAGTAAGTTCATTCAGACATTTTGCGTGGATGTACAATTTTTTACCAGGCATTGCAACTTTTCTGCAAATCTGACCAGTCACCTTAACATTTTCTGTATATCCTTCTTTTTTGACCAATCGCTGAAACTCAGCTAAATTTTTACCAGTCCCTATAGCCCGTTTCTAATTGCACCTCCTGTTTCACGACGTCTCATCAAAGCTGAACCTGCAAGATGAGGTACTGTATGTGTCATGCTAAAATGTAACATTTGCGCTTTTTTCGCACAGCATTTTGAGATGTGGTGTAGGACTTGCTTATACTGTATGTATACAGTCATCAACATAACATAAATGCTGCTGCATGCAGATTATGTTAGCTAGAGAATGAAAAGTAATCCATGCCAGCATTTTATGTTAAGCTGCTATTTTAATATGCAAAAATAAGTCCCTTCAGGATGATGGAATGTTTTTTTTTGTGATTGTTATGGCTTAAAATAACATATTTTACATCCACTTTTTCTGAAAGTTGTGGTCAGATTTTTTTAAAGCTTTATATTTACAATAAAATGGTTTCTGGTCAAATCTCTCATCTCTGACACTTTGCTCGTTATAGTGTGACAATAAAGATTTTCATTTTAAATATGTGAAAAGCAATAGTGAGCATAACTTGTGTAATTAAATTAAAAAGGATTGGGTTTATTCCTGGCATTCATGGATCTATTGACTTGCGTGTAATAGGTCCATGGATGCCGTTGACCTATTACACGTTTAGGGTGGTGAAATGTTTATGTTCAGGTATATTTGGTGTTTGATCTATTAAAATAAGCAGTTTATTAATGTTTTCTAAGGAAGCTCAAATATTTGCTTCTTTAGCCACAAATCCACAAGTATTTGTGGATTTTAGCTCTTTTTGAAAGGCTACGGTTCCTAATCCCCTGTGAATACCGGGCGTCCACTGCATTCTGAAACATACACATACATGTAAATTAAGGAATAAACCATTAACCTGTTGTAGACAGCTGCTGAGAATTAACTTGCAACTATCACACAGCCAATATGGAGTAAGAATTTCACGAAAGTCTGGTAGTGTTTATTCTACTCACTGTAAATAACTCCAGGCAGTAAGTGGCTAAAGTAGCAGTTTTTCAAAATTCGGTGCTTCTTATAAGAAGTTATAAACTAAAGAAGGCATCCCAGTCTTGACTAATATGCTTCAGAAAACTTGAAGGAAAGGAACCTGGGGACTGTGGCTCACAACTACATTACAAGAGCAATGCATGGTCACGGCTTGAAGGGATGAGCAGAGGAAGGGTGGGTTGTTTTCTGAATGGGATGTCGAGTGCTGCAATAGGAACCATGCCAAAATAAAAGGCTACGCCAAACAAAGAGGCAGACAGGAAATAATGCCGGTTGAGGCTTGTTGGACCATCTATGGGCTCCCTTCCAAGCCCTGTAACCAGCTATAAGTCTCTTTATAGGGACAGCTCTGAACAGGGGGCCCTTTTGGGAGCCAGGAACTTTTACATTTCCGCTTGAATGCGACCTTAGCCCAAGGCTGAGTTCAGAGTGCACTTTCCAGTCATTTGATTTAACTACTCTGTGTATTTGATAGGGTGGACGTGGAGCTCAAGACCCAAGATTTTATTTTGATTTTCAGGCTTTTCTTTTTAAGGAGTTCTGTTTCAGGCAGAAGAAATGCACAAAACCTTCTAACTTGGGGCTGTTTGGGTGCATGCACATGTGCACATTTAATTTCTGGCTCTCTAGCATTCCCTTCACTTTCTTTCTCCATCCTGCAGATCATATCTCATGTCAGCATGAGGAGAGGGGAAAAACACTTCTGATTATTTCACAACACAAACACCATGTGTCTGGTGAATCCACATGACTGTCATTCTGCTCCTCTCTGCATTTTACTTCACTGTTTCAAAAAAACTTCCTACTGTTGGCAATTATTGAACATTTGCAACAACTCTGTCACTTTTTTCTCTTGTTTTGGTTAGGAATGAGCTCCATCTGATTTTTCTTCTCTATATCTAATAAGAGTTGGAATGTGTTGCCCTGAAGTTCAGCCTCATCTTCCAAACCCAATTGGAATGGAACCAGGCTTCTTACATATCACAATCCCACATTGATTTTGATCAACAGATGAAAGAAATTTTGTAAACTTGAAGACAAAAAAAAAACAAACAAAAAAACAGAATCCCCCCAGAAAGATTGCAGCCTTGTGCTACAGCAAAGTAACAGCAGTTTTTAGCTGCAGAACAGCCCATTTGCAGAGCAGCTGTATATCTTATCAGAGATCAGTACTAAGCCAAACTTTCATCCTGTCTCTGCTGGTATAAGCCACTGTTGGTGGTGTCCTGCCAAATGGCACCAAAACAGCACTGGAGCCTTCACACTGCCACCTGCTGGTCTTGAAGTTACATTCTTTCTCTAAAAGCTTAGCCATTAAAACATAACTTTAGCTTTCACAAGGAGAGTTGAACTCAAGTTGCTAATTAAATATAGCACAACTGTTTCTGAACCAGATTTTTGTTTTCATTTCATTTAATAAATTTTTTGATTTTGATGTCCTTTTTAATAGTTGAATAGATGCATAGTTTTAGCAAAGTTATATTTTTGTTGAAGTTGAAAAATGTTTTCCTGCAATTAAATTGCATCTTATAGTCAGAGAAAAAGTTTCCATGTTAGTGCAGTCAAGAAACCCCCCTCCCCCACAAAAAAAACAATTGATTTAATAAAAATGTAGTAAATTGATTGATTTATTCACAATAATGAATTTCAGGAAATTTGCTAGAGTGAAGCTTGCAGGGTTATGCCAACACAAGATGGAACGATATTAACAATGACCACAGAGAAGCAACTCCCGCTGCCCATGAATTGCAGTCCATTATTCTGGTTTAAGACTTGGTACACACATAGCTTGATATCTGGGAACAGATTTTTATGCGATTTGGCCTTTCATGCACTCATAAACTCTGTTTAATATCACAAAGAATTATTATTAATTTGAGAATTATCCTTATTTGTGTTTACATGTGTACATTGGATACTGGACATTTAAAGGGCTGCGTTTTAAAGATTACAACAAATAATGCAGTGCTGACATCATATTTATCACAATTATTGTTTGGCCATGCAGTGGAGGAAAACTACAGCTATTAGAGAGGTGTTGATTTTTACATTGGTTCAGAAGCTTTTTGCTTGTTTTTTTGCACAAGCCCAACCCTGCTGCTCCAATATATTGAATTGTAAAGGAAAAAGTGCATTTGGAGGTCAATTGTTTTACACAAACTATCCCTCCCAATACGGAATTTGCTTTGGCAAGCTCAAACTTGCTTTGACACAATTCCTAATCAACATTGTCTTGTGCCTTATTAACTTTATTTCCTAACACGATATTTAACAGTAGTTCAATCTCTCCGTCTGTCCCACTCAAATGAACCTCATGGCGCCCTGTTTCATTCTTAACAGGAAGTTGTGGTTGTTTAGTGATTGTGATTGGCTGACATAGGTCTCAGCTTTGCCCTATGGGTTTGGCAAGTTTAAAACAACTCTGTGGTTTAATTCAGTGGATTTATGTGAATGAACACTTTTCTTAAATCGATCTTGTGTGTACAATTTTGTTTTTTAAACGATGTGGCGGATATATATTTTTACAAAGACAAGGGTTTGTGTGATCAAAGCTTAAGAAAGATTATTCACAGGTGGAAAAACTTTAAAGGCAGCTGACAATCTTCCAGTGATTGGATGCTCCAGAATATTCAACCCCAGGTCAGATCATCCACTGCTAAGATGACAAAGATCTCCATCCCGGACTCTTCAACCCTGACACAATATGCTTAAGTTTGACAGGAGAGTTGGAGAAATACCGACCATGTGTAGCATCTTTTAAAGAATTATATTATTTTTCCCATCATTGGCATTAAAATTTCCCAGAACTATACAAATTATGTATCTTTCCTTTTTTGGTAATTTAAGGCTAGGTTCAACATCAAATCACAGAGCAGCACAATTTAAGTTATTCTTACCCAATAACACCAACCAGATAAAGACAAATAATTCAATCTGAGCTGCGTTTTTCAGAGCAGCAGCCTGTAAATTTATGGTTTGAAAACAATTTGACCTTTGGAGTAGAGAGGATGAGGTTAGCATGGCAGCTTGACGGATTCTTCTACAAGCTGATGGTAAAATAGGACAATTTCATGTGGTCATGAGGCCATGTTGTTCTTGTTGCTCTGGAGTGCTGCAGCAATTAGTGCAGCCACCAATTACACTCCCTGCATGATAGGGACGCATCATGTCTAAGTTATAGCATGTGAGAGAAGGAGAAAAGGGCAAAAGTGTGTTTGTAGATGTAGACGTTGAACCTCATGGGACAATTTTAAAACCACACTTGTAGTTTCAAAAGACTGCTTTGGCAAATGTTTGTTGTGACGAGTGAAATATGTGTTTGAGCGTTGCCAGTAAACAATTAAGAGCTTTCAGATGCAGGAAACAAAACAGTTTCCCATGAGTTATTGTAGCTCATAATGCTGCATGGTATTTAGGAGGAGAACAATCTGTTCCCATTATCAATCAAACCGAAAGATTACTCAATTCCATTCAAATTATCATCATGGGGTAAAAATATTACTAAACGTGTTTTCTAATGTGTGCAGAAGGGCTACAAAAATAAATCTGTCTCCACCGAGAAGGAGGTGGTTATTACTTTCAGAAGCTCAAAAAGAAATTGGATTTTTCCTCTGAGGAAAGATGTCATTCAGCATTTGGTTTACATGGGAGGGAAATACTGGAAAAACCGATTGTAAATTTTAAAATCAAATGTTAAAGATGGTCACCATCAGACGATTTTTCCTAACCTCGTCATCTTCAATCGGCTGTTTCGTTTTAGTTTATCCACACAAACGATCTTCTACTTCCATCTCACTCTGTTCTCTGTCACATCCACACTCTGAACATTGTGCTGAAGTTCAACGTATAAAGAAAAGAATATGAACACTTCCTGGCCGAATGAACATTGGCCTCCTCACATAAATGAGATGGTAACAAGAACTTCAAGAAATGTTCAAACATGTGTGATCACTTGCAGCCTCTTTGGCCAATATAATCTAAAGTCCTTCCAGATGATTTTAAATGTGCAAAGCCTTAGATTTTACTACATATAAACATCTCAATGTGTGATTATTAATTGATTTTAGGTATGTTAGAGACATACTAGGATTGTGAATTATTAATGTCAAGAAGTTTGAGATTGTCGACCAACTAATCACTGGAAATGTTTTACGTTTTGACAAAGTTACAACCACAAACTTTTTATTTCTATTTTAAAAGATTATATTGTGTTATCAGCCACCACAAGGTTACAGATAAATGTCTTACACATAAAATGTTTCTTTTGTCCTTTCAGATTGGACGCTTTGTAAAGCTGCATCTTTCTTATTGCAGCTGAAAGTTTTTTTCTACCAGCTTTGCCCATTGAGAGGTTGACATTTCTGCCCATTATTTTTGCGTAAAAGCTCAAACTCAGTGAGATTGAAAAGCGTGTGTCAACATCAGTTTTCAAGTCTTGCCACAGTTTTTGTATTACTTTTAGGTTTAGGTCAAGGATTTAACTAGACCCTTCTTGGATAGCTATGTATTGATCTCATTGATGCTATTGCAGCTCTGCCTGTATTTTTACGGATATGATTTCAGTTTCAAGTCTTGGTCTGTAATAGATTGTCTTGTGTTTTGCTCCATCCACTTTCTCAACTCTGACCAGCTTCACTGCCCCTGCTAAGAAATCGCATCCCCACACCATGACACTGCCACACCTTGTGTTCAGCTTGGTTGATTTTATTCAAATCGTGGAATATTGGTTTTTCCCACACATTGTCTTTTTCATGTTGGCCGAAAGTTCAGTCTTGATCTTCATCAAGCTAATGTGTCTTCTTCTGCACACAACTTTTTTTTTTTTTTTGGGAATAAAATACTTTATTTAAACCCTCTCCACTTTAGCTGAATATTGTTTGAGATGATTCGTCTACATGAATCAACAGTACTTGGAAAGGGAAAAAAAAAAAGTGAAATACTCAGCTTTCGAATGAAAATTTTATAACAGAGTAAAATATTACATTTTCCCCAAAATGCTTTCTTCACACACTGGGAGTTTCAAGTGGCGCAAATTAATTTGACATGTTTTTGTACTCTAGGAGTAAACTAAAGTAACCGGGATGAGTCCAGGCAGGAAAAATGTCCAGTTTACCATTTAGATCTCACTGTATTGCTCTCACTCAACTTGCTCTTCTTCCTCCTCTGGCATTGCACCACTCGACCTATCCTTTGGTTATTTGACACTGCAGGAGACGCCAGGCATTCAGGGCATTCTTTGTCCCTGGAGAGGGAAGGGGGAGACCGGGGGTGAGACAACGATGGGTTGGGGTGCAGGAGGTGAGACAATGTGAGGGGTTCCACTGTGTTCAGGCTCAATAAGACCCACTTTAAGCACACACACATTTTATGCCCAGCTCATGGAAGAGGTGGGGTCGAAGGCAGCAGGGCAGTATGAATTTAGAGGAGAGGAAAATAGAAACTGCACGAGATCACTACCACCACCATCCAACTTCAACCCCCCAATTCAAGGTTTCAGAGATGCCAGCATGCCCTCTTTCAATTAGAGAGAGGAGGGGGCGAAAAAGCACTTCTCTTCACGAACCCAACCTTAATGTAACTATGTTCCTATCCATTTCAAAATTACATATGTTCCCTGACTAATTTGAGTTTTACTATTTCTATTCATGTGATGTTTGACATTTTATTATACTGCTTTTAATGTATTGCTTAAAAAATAATTTCAGATTTACTGACCTTTAGATCAACTGACCTTTCTGAATAGATACTTGGAATTATCTTGTGGATGATGGTTAACAAGCTATCCTTGCATTGATTATTTTTTTCTTGTGCTTATATTTGCTCCACAGCATCAAATATATGGGTTTTAAAATACACCCCTTTTTATCTGGTTGAAAAGATGCTTGCTGCTTATTCAGATATGCTGTTTGGTCAAAATTTGGTCAAAAACAAATACAGTATGTGCAAGCCTATTTCTTGAGATTTAAATAAGAAAATAAGACATCACCAAATTAACAAAGCAACATCTCTGTCAGATTTGCTCAGAGTGTTCAGCTGAAGACTTGACATGATGGATGAAGAAACGTCTGTTTTTCAGTAATCATGTCCAATTTGCATGTGAACTTCCGAGGCAATGGGTGTAAAAACAATCTGGTGAGACAAACTCAGTTTGCAAAATTCAGATCATAAAGAAGCAACACATGAAATCTGCGGGTTTTAAGTGAGCAATAAAAAGAACAATCCTGTTTGGGACTAATTGGTGTGTCTCTTTTTGAAAAATTTGGATTTGAAGCACTGAATTTATTTAGATTGATAGTAAATTATAGGAATGAGGCAAAATTAATCCACAGCGTTCACAGGATAAAGTATAAACTTTTGTATCCTGATGCAAGTTTTTTATT
The DNA here is from genome assembly GCA_903066815.1 of Brachyrhaphis roseni. NCBI lineage: Eukaryota > Metazoa > Chordata > Actinopteri > Cyprinodontiformes > Poeciliidae > Brachyrhaphis > Brachyrhaphis roseni. The sequence goes on along the minus strand of CAEFZY010065202.1, from coordinate 69,780 downwards.
ATGTTCTTTTTTCTCTTTTCCAGTATGTTCCAGGATTATAAGTTATTTCCAGAGCAGTGGACTTCTTACTAATGATATGGCAGCCATCTTGGCTATTTAGTACATTAAAGTAATTCAAGTTATCTCTGTATATTAAACAAGGAAGGAGACAGATATCCACAATTATTATAGAAAAGTAAAAGCAGAAACCAACAAATCTTTTTGAAAAGAAGAAAATGCTCAAATAGGGGACAGAAATGTGCCTGTAGAATGTAAAAATACTTCAGCATTAAATAATGCCATCTCTAATGGTCTTTTAAAGACATGGTTTAAACAGCAATCATGAATATAGGCTACGTCAACCAGCCGCAGCTTCAACTGAGACTTCCAGTGTTGCTTTGTGGCTTAAACATTACTTACACAGCCAGAAAAACAGAATAACTAGTTTTTAATCTGATTTGAATTTTAACATTTTTCCAGACTGGTGCAGTGCTGTTTGGTATTCACTACAAAAAGAAAAACCTTTACTGCAAATTAGTTTTTCCTTAAAGGAATAATTAGCAAATTTGACATTAGAACATTTTTATTGGGTGGCAAATAAAAATGGTAATAACCTTCCCTCACATAAGCAGTTAATGCTCCATTGTTGTTTTATTTGAAGCTGATGGTAATGTTCGAAAGTCAAGATTTAATATTGGCTCATAAAGTGCAAAATTGTTCACCTTAGTTGCTTCACTCATTTACTGCAATTTGGTTGGTATGTGTTAATCATCACAGGATTTTTTCGTGCATAAACATTTGAGTTAAATTATTTACCATAATAAACATGCTGTGTTTTCTAGAAAATACTATTTACTGTGTGTATGCACACCTTTCACAAGACCTGCAGGGCCAGAAACAACCTTATCACTTTGACGTTGACCCTCCACTGTCTAGAACTTTGACTTGACAAGGTTGATCCACAGCGTTGATCAACCTTATTGTCATCTTGTTTTGTCCATTCCGAAATCTAATGTGTTTCTGGGATCATTCTTCTATTGGGAAACACAGCCAAAGTTTCAACCATCTATCAAGCCCTCAGCTGATGTTACCATCATCATACTGTGCAATAAGTACAGTTTACTTTGGTATCAAAGGCGAAGTTTCAGTCAAACTTTCTGTCATCTTCCGCTCAGTTCATAGTGACTTAAAATGGCAATGCCATTGTGTCAGTATCTTCCATTTATTACTGGTTTGAACCACTTTGTCTCTTTGGTTGTTTTTATTATAATGTCAACCAATATCTGTTCATAGTTTGTGATAGGTGGTTAAAATGCTACTCAGTTAGGTTTTCTAACAAGACAGTGATCTCAGATACTTTGTATGGATTCAACAGGCCAACATTAAGTTATTGGAATAGTCTTTAATGATGTTGAAGTGGAATAAACTATTCATGAAAGTGCTAGCATCAGCTAGTTTAAATGAGTTCTACCATTCCTGAATAAACAAATGGTCAAATACCCAGCCAGAACTATGCCAAGTTGTTGTAGACCATGAAAGTTTGTAGTTTCTCTGTAACTTTCTGAGTGAATTATAGTCACATTTTGGTCTGGGTGTGTGTAATATACATTTGAAACCTGAATAGGTAACTTTTGAAATTAATGTGGAGCAGAGGAAATATTTGCTAAATACAAACTTCAGCTCCCAATTCATTTTTTTTCTCTTTTACAAAATAAAAAAGTACGCTGTTTAACTTGTGTAACTATTACACACAGACAAAAAAAGTTTTGACACATTAATAAAAGGCAGGTGGTCAAAATTATGATATTCAGTTTTCTATTCTTAAAAAGCTGTTTTATCATTTTGATAAAATGATAAAAGCAGTTTTATCATTTTGATAAAAATTAACCAAACAGCCGCTGATTTTCAGAATCACGTATTCGCATATTTACCTGTGAAATGTCATTCCAAATTATTTGCAGAAAATTTGTCTATTCTGGGATTTTTTTTATAAAGCAACAAAAAGTTTGGAGGGAATCTCAAGCATTTGTGGGTTTCAGCTATTAATAGATTATTCTTGTCCCGAACCTCTGAGAATACCAGAGTCCACTGTAAACGGAATCAACTGCATTGTTTGATAACTTCAATCAAATCGGAAAACATCTAATTTATTTTAAATCTTTTTGTGACTAGACTGAATTGATTTTATTTTTCTTTGTTACTAACTTGGGACATTTGTTGTGAATTAGTGCTATAGAAGTTAAATAAACTGAACTGAAAACTGAACAGAAGTCATGTCAGTGTTGAGCGTATGTAAACTTCTGATTGGTGGTGTAAATATTGCAATTGGAGGACATTAATTTTTTTCCAAAATATCTCAGCAGTTTCTTATCGGAGTTTCAAATTCAAATGTTTTATCATCGGTTCAGATGTTGGACTGGCTTATAATGTGCTTAAGCAGTTTTTGGTGCCTTTCACCTGTCTGTTGGAGGCTTGTGTGCATGTGGAGTCATAAGTGTGTTTGTGTATATAAGGCAGAGAGGGAGTGAGTTCTTGAAGCCTGTGGATAATAACAATGTCACAGGAGGAGGATTGTGGTCTGCATTCTGCAACAGTTTATTAGGGGGAAGTCTGTAATTACATATTTTCTGGCTAAGCATTAACTAACCCCATGCTGCAAGCCTTCTCTTCAGCAGGCGGTTGGACTGTAATGCTCATAGTTTGTACTCAAGCAATATACCTTATACAACCACAGCAAACTGAGAAAAACAGGTTTCTATTGTCTCCTTTTTTTTTTTTTTGTGCAAAGTATTAATTAAATCTCCTGGATTTGGACTCATTGTTGTAAAATCTTTGCAATTCCAGGTGACAAACTAGCACACACCCACCTACCCCACACACCTGTTCACACTCTCACATATATAAATAATCCTAAAGGCTTACCTTTTATTAATATGACCTTATTTGCCTTGATGGCAAATGCATCTGTAATTTAATAAAGTAAATCCAGCATCTCAAGACTTCATGTAGACTAATGCTGTCCTTGTTAACTAGCTTCTCCATATATTATGCCTGAAATTTCTTAATTGGTCACATAAAAGTAAACAATACTGTGGACCTCTGGCCATTTGCAGTTCGGTACTCACTAATTAGCCTATTTATGGCTTTGTATACATAACACAATGCTACCTGACATACATTTGTAAAGCAGGCAATCCAGGAGCGGCATTTATTTTTCTTGCTGCTTAATTGGCTGTGACGCCAAAAGCAGAAAAAAAGACACTACGTTTAATTTATTTATTTGAGCAAACAGGACACAAAAATCTATATTCATCCAAAGCAAAGGAAAACATAAGTTGCTCAAGGGAGTAAGGTTAAGTAAAACTTCTATGCTCGTAACCCCTCTTGCAAATCCAATTTGTGCAAAATACAGTAAATTATATGCAGCCTGTTCTATTCAGCTATATCACTCTCAATCAATCTCACTTCTTTTTTTTTTTTTTAAAGTATTACATTTTTGATGTCTTTTAAATTGATGTAGTTTTGTACAGGCTGTTATTTCCTGACTGAAACTATTCCAGAAATCCACTCCACACCTTTTAATGCACATTTGTTTCATTATAGACTAAGCACATTGTGCTTTTCAGATTAGGTCTCATTTTTAAATTGTATACTGTCACTAAGAAACTTTAGATTTTCTGGTTGTTCATTTTGTTTTGCTTAATATGTTATTTGTAGAGTTTTGAATTTACTAATCTCCAAATTTTAGTATTTTGGATTTTAAAAACAGATCTAGAATTATGGAGAATTCTTATTGCCTTTTGTTGTTTTCTGAAATGTATGTCCTTATTACTTCACATGAATGATTTCACATTTTCCAAATAGCCTTAGTTTTGTTTTTAGAATAAAAAAAGGACAATTTATTGATATCAAACCAATTTTTTCATTTATTAATTTCTATTTATGGTTTCAGTCATTAGTTGCTTCAGGTTTTTAACAGAACATAATGTAGTGTCATCATCAAAGGTAATAAATGTAACATATGTTTGGTTATTTGTTATATATGTTTGTAACATATATAACATATGTTACAAACATGTAACATATGTTATATATGTTACATGATGCATCGGCATACGCTAGCATCGACTAGTCATCAATGCTAGTCATCGATGCCAGCTTGTTTGGCTAGCATTTGGCGATTTGGCTGCCGTCTTGGCAGTAGAAACCGTGCCAAGACGGTTTCTACTGTACATATTAATACATATTCAAGTATATTTGGACAAAGCACTACCAGACTGCTACATGTTACCCTTGTCTAATGTATTTCAGCTGAGATTGCATAAGTTCAGCTTTTTTAGACCATTGTCGAAATCATGCAGATTTTTTTGTTAAAACAGTGAATTTGACAAAACGATCAACTTTAATATATCACTGCACTATCTCATGTGACTGCACATCACTATTTGGAATCCATTAAGTTAGGATTTACAATATGTTCTTTAGGGCGGTGGTCCCCAACCCTGGTCCTCAGGGCCCACTGCCCTGCATGTTTTAGGTGTTCCCCTGCTGCTGAACATGTGGGTTAAATGAATAGATGGTTAACCGACTTATATAGCAATTGCAGGAATGCAAAGGAGGTAATGCAATCGTATGAATCAGCTGTGCTGGAGTCCGGACTCATCAAAAACATGCAGGACAGTAGTCCCTGAGGCCCAGGGTTGGGGACCACTGTTTTAGGGAATACCTACAGAAATCAATGTTTACAGATAATAAACATTACTAGTTGGTCAATAATATAAGAATCTTGAAGACAGTTAGCATCTTATTAGCATCTGTGTTAAATAGTTTTGTAGATACTGTGTATATATTGAAATGAGCTGGGACATGCTTCCAGCCTAGATTACAGATCTCATGTGTTGCAGTTTGTGCTCCATTCAGCCGCAGATCACTCAGGGCCCTAGAACAAGGTTAGAGGAAAAATACTCTGCTTTTAGACTAACACATCTTTTCTCAACCCAACAGGTTAACCCCCTGCTGCCTCCAAAGGAGTTTATTTAATAGATCTAATCTCAGCAGAAAAGGAAATTGACTTGGGATTTTATATCGGAATGAAAGAGCAGAATAAATTTTACCTTCCCTCTACCCTCTAACCGGTATCTTCTTTCGTCTTTTGCCACTTCCAGTGTTTTTTTTGTAATTTCCTCTTCATTATTTCTGATACTCTATCTTTCTTTACTTGTAGAAAGAAGATACAGCAGACAGATATTGAAATGGTAGATGAAGTCAAACATCTGAGAATGTAATGCAGCACTCCTTGGGGTGGAAGAGGAAATAAAAAAGTTAAATCAGGCATGTGCAATATCCATTCTCTCCTCCAGGAGGACACTGAAAATGTCTGCATCACTGAACTGTCTTTGTTTCGGCAGATTCTCAGATTTAGTTACACAAATACACTTTAAATCATTTAGAAAACTTTGTGATGGTGAGGACCTTCTCCTGTTCTCTACAGTTAATTCCTCCTCCTGGGCAAACTTTATGGACTAGTTGAGGGTTTAATCTATGCCAAGACTAGGCCTTAATCCAGACCAGTTAATCACAACATGCAAAATAGCTCAAAGTAAAGCGAGAAACTGTAAATAAGCATTAAATGCTCATTTTAAAGTGGGAGTGACCTTCTTCTCTCTGTGAAGCTGCCGCTCTGTGAGATGTTTAAACAAATGTGTTCAGTATGTTACAATGTTTTTGATAATTGTTTGGAATAACTGATAAGCAAGGTCGTTCTCAAAAGCGAACAGGAACACCGTTCCTCCTGTTTCACCCTGGACAAAAAGCAAAAAGAACCAATCGGCTTCTATTGGTCCACATCTTTTGTCATGGTGTATTGGTATTATTTCCGCTCACTTGAGCCCATCACAGTTGATCAAGACCCATCTATACACACCAGGCAAAATCATCCCATTAAAAAGTCACCTCTATGGTATTTAAATCGAGCTTTGGATTTAAGACTTCCTCTTGCTCACAGGAATTTACTCTGCCTTTTTCAGAGCTACTTTTGTGTAACTTACGTGCCTCCGGTGGATTAGCAGTACTCAAAAGCCATTTAAATTACAATCCTCTGTGTTCCAAAGCATCATTGGAGGGACAATGCATCGCAGTGAAGAAAAGAGCTCAGCAAGCGTGAGGCACAAAGTTATAAAGCAGCCATATTTCCAAAGACGGGCCTATGAATAAAATGCAAACCCCTCTATTAGGGGATGTGTCTGAACTTGAGCTGAAAGGAATGTTTTGGATTTACAAGGATCCTGTGTGTGACACTGAATGTGTGTATATTTGTGTTAAATGTGCATTCTAAATGAATAGACCCCTGTCTCACTGCATGTGCATGCAGGAATTTTATAAAAATCTGCAAAACCTGAATGCACAGCTGCAGCTTCAGTGGCTTTTTACACACATGAAATGGTTGTGAAAGATGGTCTCTGTATACAAAACATCTGTGTAAAAAATTATGCATGCTTTCAGCCGTGCTATAACTCCAGCCTGTTCTGTTTTTATCATGAGAGCCTGTTTGTGTGCCTCTTTGCAAGACTGTTTGCTTCACATGTGTGGTCAGAAAAAAAAAGAGGTCGTTTCCCTGTGAAAAATGCCCTGAGCTGAGGGTATAAATCTCCCCAGCTCCTGGTGGGATGTCACGGAAAACGGAGACCTTAAAGGCAGTGGGCTTGCAGCTCAGGGGAGGAACGCAAACATCAATCGTATGAATCCAAGGAGAATGTGTTCTGGGTGCTTTTTGGATGTGTAAACCAGTCCAGAAACTGTGTGCCTGAGTACGCTTGGCTTTTCTCTACATGTGTGCATGTCTTTATGATGTGTCCTTAAAACTGGATGTGTGTTTTTGTGGACTTGCCTCTGGAAAAAAAGAAAGAATAAACCTTCTTAGTCTCCCCTCTTCTAGGGTGGAAACGGGGTAATAAATAGCAGGGTATCTCCTGGCTGCAGTCCAGGAACCGAAGGCTCTGGCAAGGAAGTGACTCATTTCACTGGAGAGAAAAAAAGAGGAGAGGGGATAAGAGGATTTTTGTCTCTTATTATCAGTCAGCCAAGGCAAACCACACTGGCAGGCCAAAGAGGGGAGGGGAAGAAGTGGGAGAAGATAGGGAGGTGTTTGAGACGCTGCTTGGAGGAGGAGAAGACTGTTGCTCTGATGGGACCTCAGCCGCTGGTATTCGGCTTTTTAGGAAATGACTTTTGACCTTTCTTGCGTTTAAATATACAGATGAAGCATTTGTGCCAACAGCATTTTACTTCATATAACAAATTTGTTCTGAAAAGTGAGCTTTTTTAACTATCAGAGTTTAGTTTGGTTTTAAGAAAATGCTTCAAGTTAATCATGTTAATAAATGGGGAAATGTTATATTTTCTGTTTGTGTTCAGCACAGTAGTTACTGTGGTCCTAAATCTGAGCCAAACATTTCTGAATTCGCCGGCGATTTAATCAAATTATACAATGCAATGTTTAAATAAACCGTTTAATAATTAAATGCTGCTCAAAACAACTTAAAAGTTACTAACCTTTCTGAAGAAGTTCACTGCTACCTGGATGCCAAAATAAAACTTTGTAAGAATACACTGCCTTGCAAAAAGTATTTATACCCTTTTATACATTTTGAGATGTTTGATTTGTCTCCACCATTGTTGCACTTCTTTTTTTTTTTTACCCTTCTTGTTGGCAAAATAACTCAAGCTCACTCAAATTAGATGGATTATGTCTGTGAGCACTGATATTTAGTTCTTTCCTTTCCTTACAAATCCTCAATATGATCTAGGTCTGTACTTTGACATTGCCATTCTAACAAATAAATATGCTTTGATCTAAAGCATTCCATTGCAGTTCTGACTATATATTTGGTTAGTTGTCCTGATGGCCCTGCACTTCTGTTTCAGACTCCAACATTTTAAGAAACATCATTTTCATGTTTTTAGTTCCATCCATCTACGCATAAACTCTGACAAGCCTGGCTCAGCATGTCAGTATAGTTTGGACAGCCATCTTTTGGTAGATTTGGAGTTGTCCCATGCCATTTGAAATTTTAGATGAAGACTTTGAACAGAGTTACATGAGATGATTAAATTGTTTTTTCCATATATTGTCTTCTGCTTAATTAGGGGCCAGGGCCTCAGCCAAGAAGTCCAAGCTTCCCTCCTCCCAGCCACAATTTTACACTTCTTTTTTAATAATTATCTGACCAACTACGGGATAGTAATGATTTCCTATTTTCATTATCACCGTCATTCATGTGGTCTGAGGGAGGCGTTTATCTTCATAATCATAAGCCACACAATGAGAAACCCCACTGTTAGGCAATGAACACTTAGCGCTACTTGGAGCCATCTGAGTCCCCAGGTGGGTGTGCAGTATGGCAGACCTTTGTCCTGTGTGTGTGTGGAAAAGCACACACTGTCAACACAGGAGAGAAAAGCTAATATTTACCACGTATGGCCTCAGCTTGAATATTAGCCGGAGGTACAAGTCAAAGGAGAACAGAACTCTCTCTCTGGTCTTACTTCCTCTCCAAATGTAAATCCTAAAGATTTCATTTTTAAGCCTTTTATTGTTTTTATTTAGAGATCATTAGAGGTGGACATAGAAAACAGCTGGGCAGCAGAGTTGAACTTGTTGTAAATGCAAGCTGGAAAAACAGTTCCTTGCAGTTGTCAGCTCTTTGCAAAAACTCGTCATAGCCACAAATGTCATCAATCTTAGGCTTTTAATGATTTCTTTGATGCACTAGTGGGGATTTAATTAGGCTTTTCTCTAACTCATACAACCCCACTAGAATATGGTGGAATTCTAGTGGGTTCTCTTAGCTTCACTTTGACCACAACCTTTTTGTAGCCATAAACAAGCATCTGACATGATTCTGGATAGATATTCGATCTTTTCTCTTTGCATAGTGCAATTAAATTACTTTGTTTCTCATCACTGACCTGGCATTTAAGCATAGTCCACATATTTCCAGTCAGAAGCTTAATGCTAGCTTGATGTCTTCATTCCAAAACTGATACTGATCTGTGTTTCAGTTTTTATACATCACAAATCTGGAACAAATGTCCAGAAAACTACAAAACAGCCGAAACACTGACTTTCTGTTAAATCAAGGCTAACCAGTTTCCCCCCCTCCCTTGATGGTTTTTGGGTTGGTTCTGATGTAACAATTATGGCCACATCCTTAAAACTTGAACACGTTTAGATATTCCAACAGGACTCTGATACAAACAAATGGTAAAATTAAGCTTATGCAATTCCTTTTACCTGAACCCAACTGACAATTTATGCACTGTGCCAAAAAGAAAAACCATTCCAGAAGATCAGCATGTTAGAAGAACTCTACCAGTTCTAATAATGGCCAAATATCCCACCAGAAATGAGATAAAAGCACAAACTTGATGACAAAAAGTTTGGTTTCTTTGGAACTTGTGAAAGGACATTTAATTCAAATACTAGTGGAGGTGAATGCATTAAGCCTCTATGTAATTTTAAATGTGTGTAGATTACACATGACATGGAATTCAATTTGTGTACCCAGGTCTAGTTTTTACAAATTATTAGTTCTGTAATCCTTTCACTTTTAAAAAAGTCAGTTTATAAATTAAAAAGACATTATGGCCCAGTGATTTTCACCTCCAGTTTACACACATTGTTAAAAGCAGTATGTACAATTTTCTTGAATTTGAGAAACTCTACCCTAAATCGCTGATCAAAGTACTTACTTTTGTGAATGTACAAACCAACTATGCAATGAATACAGAAGAAAAAACTTGCAGGTTATCCACAGAGAGACCAAATCTTTACAGAAGGTATTTTGTTAACATTTTCCTTCGTCCTACTTCTGATCCAAGCAGGAAATAATCTCTGGGGCATTTTGTCTGCACAGCCCACATGAACAGAGTTAACCTTTAAGACATACTGGCAATGTCCCGTCTCAGGAAAAGACTCCAGACGAGTTCTTGTCCAAGCATTTTTGCCTTAATACTGCATGAAATCGCCTGAGGTTTTCGAATGAATCAAGCTGTTGGGTTCTGGCGTGGGACCCACATCAATATCCCACTTATGCTGGTGGCCAGGTGTTGAGGGGAAATTCTCAATTGAATATTGTGTCCAAGTTTGTGGGAGTTCAGGGAGCAGTATCTTGTGTGGATATTCATTTCACCGCCTCACTGTGCACCCTGTCTCCTCTCCTTCCGTCTTGTTTTTGGCATTCCTCCGATCCGGGCCGAGTGCAGTCTGCTGTGGCTCCCACTTGCACACCTGCCACGAAGAAACAGCTGTGGCCCGGCACAACATCATTAGTGCAGCTGAAAGAGAAGGAAGGGCCTGCATGGCCATACCCAGCTCTATTTGCCCTCTCTATGAGTTCAAATTCAGGGCATCTGTACAATGTACAAACATTTTTATGATAAAGACGTGCAGAAGTGGCCCACTCCCCTCGGTCTTACTGTGGGGACATGTAACATGATCATGATGGAACCTGTAGGAGATCTGGGGTGCTAAAAGGAAATTTTATACGTCAGGATGAATGTTTCCTTATGGGGTGTTCACTCCACAAAGCTGTAAAGTGGACGACTTTAAGGGCCAACATTGTATCCCTATCCCTATACAAAAAAACTTTTTCATGATGATGGGTTTTGATAAAACTCGAAAAAACACAGCGTGAAAAACTGCCTAAAATTGAAGCTATGAATGCTGGAAAGACAACCAGAAATCTCTCGGGTTACGCATTTACAAGCAGTCAGGACTCATGGAGGGGCTGTAATCAATATGTCCTTCGTGCATGTGGAGGACAAGGAGAGCACGGAAGTTCTTCCATTGATTTTTGGGAAGATGCTGCAGTATAAACCTCCCCTAAGACCATCTGTTCTTTCAGAAACACCGGAGGGAGATTTGACTCTTGTGGGTACCAAGGGCTGCTGTGGAGAGCAGACACCAAGCCACAGAGCCAAGCATCCGCTGCAAAAAATTATCTGAGGTGTTTTAACAGGGAACATATCTGTTATTGCAAAAAATATCTCTCCAATTTAGGCTGAGGTATAGCCTGCAGGCTTTGATGGCACTGTTGGGATTTTTTTAATTTTAAAGGTCAGTCATGATATCAGTTAGGAATTAGAATAGATTACATTTTTATTTAATCAATTGGCTTGTTCAATTGGACTGCACAGTGGTGTAGTTGGTAGCACTGTTGCCTTGCAGCAAGAAGGTCCTGGTCTTTAAAGTCTTTCTGCATGGATTTGCATATTCTCCCTGTTCATGCGTGGGTTCTCTATTGGTCCTCCGGCTTCCTCCCACAGTCCAAAAACATGACTGTTAGGTTAATTGGTTTCTCTAAATTCTCCTTAGGTGAGAGTGTGTATGTGTGTGTGTGCATGATTGTTTGTCCTGTCTGTCTTTGTGTTGCCCTGCGATGGACTGGCGACCTGTCCAGGGTGTACAGGTCAAAATGTCTCGCTGGAGATAGGCACCAGCACTCCTCCCGACCCCACTATTTTCTTACAATAGTGTAAGAAAACTATTTTCTTACAACAATGTAAGAAAATAGATGGATGGATGGTGTGGTCAATTGATTGTCCCTGCTTCACTTGTTAAAGTAAATCTGTTGGGCTTCTCCTGGGCTACTCTTGTTGCTGCCTTGCTGGGCAGTACTTGTAAAAAAAAAAAAAGCCAGATCTTCTGATCAAGAAGATCTTGCAAAGATACTTGCTGAAACTGACGGGAGACTATCTGTAGTGAAGTGAGTCCTGAACTGACATAATCTTGCAAAGTTAGTTACACAAAAACTGATCTTTACTCCAGACACAATTTAAAAATCCAGATTACAAATTTGTGGCCATTGTTGTGTTTGAACATCCCTGTTCTTCAGCTGTGAAATACAGGGATGATGGCGTCATGTTGGATGGGTGTTTGACTGTGGGAGGGACTGGTGCATTTCACAAAGTATCATCATGAGGAAAAAGCATTGTGTGGAAACCAATGTCTCAAGGCTTCAGCCCAGAAGTGAAAGCTAACTAGGTTTTTAAAATGGAGGATTACCACAAATAATCTAGGGGTCAGGTACAATAAAGTCATTGTTACTGAGTGGCCACTGCAAATGTCTGATCTCAATCACATAGAGAACGTGTGCTTAGAACTGAAGATGTATGTTTGATGCAAGTGATGCAGCTTAAAAGGCAATTTTACTAAATGTAATGGAAAATTAACAGACTTCTGAATTTGAGGATGTCATGTTGACATTTAGAAAATGGATAAAATTGGTGATCCTAACTGACCTAAAACAAGATAATTTGCATCTGATTTTTACAGCTACATACCATACCTGTTGCTGCACACAGAGTTTCACTGATTGCTTGGCAAAAACAATGTCACGTACATGTCTCTACCAGCTTTGTGCAGCTAAGGAGTCAAACATCCTCTTTGAAGAATTGTTCAAGCTGGACTTTCTGGGACATTTTAACATGTCAGTAAACTTTGATCTAAGCCATTTCACTACAGCTCTCTGTATTCCCACTGAAGAACAGCTTGATACAACTACCATTTTTCCACATGGGGATGTGCAGGATGATATGCAACACTTAATTTCCACCACATTCTTGTATTGCATTTTGCATGTAGGCACAAAAAATATGTGTTCCCTACTTTACCTGGGTATGTACATGATTAATAACTACGGTTATTGACAGATTCTCTCACCTGAGCAGATGATCTCTGCAGCTTCTCCACAATCACCATAGACTTCTGGCTACTTCTCTGATTAGTGCTCTCCTTAGTCAGGCTTTCAGTTTCCACAGATGGCCATATCCTGGTAGATTGTAGTTGTGCCGTACTCTTTCCATTCTCAGATGATTGATTGAACAGAGCTGTGTGAGAAATTAAACTCTTGGGATATTTGTTTTAGAAACTAACCCTGCTTTAAACTCCTACAGCTTCCTTCCTGACCTGTCTGCTGTGCTTTTAGTCTTCCTGATGCTGTTTGTGCTCTGATGTTATTTAACAAACCTCTGAGACCTTCAGAGAACAGATGGATTTACACTGAGCTTTAATCACAACAATTAGCTGATATATTGTTGCTGTTATCATAGCACCATATTTCAGTCTAAAATGCTTAAAAAGTTTTACTTTTTACAAAGCATAACTTTTCTTCCCCTTCAGAATTATGTGCACCTTTTTGTTGGTTCATCAGACAAAATCCCAATAAATTATGTTGACATTTGTTGTTGCAATGCAGCAAAATTGAATGTTTAAAGACATAAATATGTTTGCATGGCACAGTACACCAGCAAAACCTTCAACTTTAAGAAATTGCAAAGTTACATGACCTCTTCAGATGTCTATTTCTTACAGTGGATCCCAACCAGAAAATCAATCCGTCACCATGCACACAGGAAGGAAGCCTGGGTTGGCGAGAGATACTGCCCTTAATGACATGTCTCTGTGTGTCTGGACCAGAGGGGGAAGTAACCGGATATTTAAACAGAGATAAGAGTGTGTGCCAAAGGGGCCGGGATTGAATATGAGTGAAGCCCCATGGCAACAGGCCGTGGCTATCGGATATGGAAAGGTAAATAGTAATGCAGCCGTAGCATGTTTTAATGCTGTAAATTAAAAGCTCATGTAACATTTATGAGAAGCTGATATATGCAGGACGTTGTTCTGTGCCAGATTTTCGGGAGCGATTTTCTCCATGCTCTGAGCTGTTCGCTTACTCAAATCAAGATTTGGAAACATCCATTTTGGCTCTTCAGAATCTGTAAACTGAAATCTGATATGGTGCGTTTCCAAAAGCAGAAAAAAAAAAATATTGCTGCCATATAACACTGAGTGGAAAAAACATGATTTACCCAACTTTCATTCTGGGGGAGAAAGGGAGAAGTTGTGTGATAAAAAGGGAAATCCATAAATGACAGAAAATATGTTTAACAAATGTTTTGCGGCCCTTTAAGGGTTCAGCCTGATTTCTAGACATGTTGATAAAACCTGCATTTCCCAGAGTGGCAGTAAAGTCTCTCAGAAAGCAGGTTTGAACTTGTTTTATCCACCTGTGGGTTAGATACTAACAGCTTAACCACAACATGTATTGTGTAACTGTACACCATTTAGTCTATTGAGGATGAAGTGTCTTGAGAAATTATCTCAGTGTCATATCTACTAATCACCAACAGCCTTTTAAAATATGAAATAAAGTGATATTTATCAACTTTCCAAATGTTAAAGTTGTGGATGGATGTGACAAAAACTTAAGAAAATGGAACCATACATATGACTACCAGGGTTTCCCCCAGAAAACCTGCTAAACCCGGTGGTTGGGTGATAGGGCAGTCATTCATCTTTTTGAGTTAAAAATGTTTAAAGTTGACCGGAAATTTGAAAATATCACTTGATAATTATGTGTTATTAAGAGACTGGAAGATTAATACCTGAACACTAGCTATAAAGTCTTAAAAATGCAAACATTTTAAAAAGACTTAAAAAAATAAGCAATGTGCCTGGTGGGGGCACAAGTAAAGCCTGGTGGCTCGCCAGGCTTATAATACACTGGAGAAAACCCTGACTACCCACTGATGAGATCATTTGGTGCCATTTACTTTTCGAGCCATTTTGGAAATGTTGCATGGATGTTGGTCATATTCGCTGAATATTTATCCTCATATTTTCTATTTGTAATTCTTTTGTAGCTCTAAAATGTTTAAGGTACAAAGGAAGGGAGAAAGAGAACTTGTCATCTGGAAATGGTGTAAGGTTATGACTCTGAGTCAGCTTGACCTTTTGCCAGGTTTTGTCTGCAACTTGTACAGTATATTAATTCATCCCAATCTACTTCAATATTGTACCAGTAAACAAACATTTCATACCAATGTACTTCACTATTGCAAATTAGTTTTTCTCTTAATAATTAAGTTGTCTGATGATGTAGTCAATTATGAAAAAGTGTAAATCTCAAATGGAATTTGACTATATGTAATTTTGCACCCTATTTCCATTACCGATAGGTCTAATCCTGTTTTTTCTAGTTGACTTCTATTAAAATTGAGAGAATATGACCTCTGTTAAAACAAAAATAACTGACCAACCTCCTATAAGTGGATGTTATTATGGAAGGCACATAAACATATTTTCTTACTGTTGACTGAATGGTGAAAGCAAGCAGGCACAAAATTTTTCAACGTCTGGTTCACATTGACAAACGGTCAGTACAAAATGTCCTGTGGTTTGAAGAAAATTGGGCACAAAATTACCGAAACTACAAAAGAAAGGCAGTGTTTCCGAAACCAAGCAGTACTTTTATGTTTTATTTGTTTATCCTTTATATAACTTTATATAACGGGGGAAGACCCAGTGGTGTTCAGAATCTTATTTACAAGGCGTCCTGGCCAAGAGGCCCAAGCAGCTTTAAGCTGCAGTGACATACAACACACACAGACTTTCTACACATAAGACATCAAGGTCACTAAAAATTAGTGTAAGTTATTAAACTGTCCAGTCAAGAATGTTAATTCTTTAAAATTATAACATCCAGATGTCTGTATTTACAAGTTATTACAACTCAGTGAGATGAGCTCCCTAAAATATTGTTGATTCTGGAGCTGATTCCATTGGTGAGGAACAGAAAATATAACTGTTTATATATGCCCACCTCAATAGATGCCATGCCACCATGATTATGAACAGGTAACTGGGTGACCATGGTAACCTACTGTAGCTTTATAAATGAGGCTATGCTGATGGTTTGATCTTTGTACCGATCCAATCTGAAGGTAGAAAAATTTGGTGATGATTCTGCGATCTCTAAGATCGGTAGACTGTCAAACATTGCTAACAAATATTCATCTATAATTAAAGTCGCAAAAAAAGACCAGCACTAATTCAGTAGAAACGTGTTAGCTTCATTTACACACACACATTTGTTTTGCTTTTTACCAAATGCTAGAAATAAAAAAGGTATTTGCATTCAGACACTGAATCAATATCTGAACCATGAAGGGTGGAGACAGATGGAAAATTTAAAGAGATCCATTTTGAGTTTTAATTTTGAGTTGACATTCAAAGCTAGTTGGATTTTGCAAGTTTGGCAGCTGATATTGTGTCAATGCAGAAGACATGATGGTATTTAATAGAAAATACTGTTTTGATTCTCTTCAATATTGACACATAAAATTAATTCTAGCATCACCAGAACCCATTTGGATATACAGAGGAGGCTAGATTCCTTCAGGGATGGCAGCAAGGCAGTGCTGCAAATACAGTAATGTACAGCTTCTCTCTTCTCTCTGTGAGCTGGACCTGAAATCATATGGAACATATGTTTCCTCTGTGGTTTTCAGGGTAATACTCCTAGACAGCACAGGCTTCGCCAGAGCAAATGATTAAACCCTACTTCATGGTGTGTTTGTTTTAGTTTTAGAGATTTGAATCATCATTCTATTTGGGAAGCTGAAAAATATATTTCTCAACTCCTTAATGTGTGTCTGAAGAGCTGCTAGCAAACTTGTTCTTAAAATGTGACCATCAGCTTGTTTTGCAATGATGCCTAAAAATGTCACTTTTATATCAATACCAACATATTGCTATTCTGGTTAAGACTTTTTGAAGAAAAGAAGTAGATATGAAAAGGAAAATCCCGGTAAAGTGAACTGTTAAAGCAACATGTCAGATTTAAGCTACACACACACACACACACACACCCACACACACACAGAGGCCACCGTCAAACCTATGTTGGCCTAGGGGTCTGGTGAAGCTCCGTAAAAGAATTTCGGGGAACTGGATCCATTTGGCAGGGATGCAAGAATTTTCAATACAATGATCTTGGATGTGGTGTGATAGGAATGCTCTATCCTCAATAGGTCTGAGAGGAATACACTGGGATCAAGTAGCGCGGCGGAGGGCGAGATGTAACGGCGGTTTACGTTTCCGCTTGGCTTTATGTTTAGTTTGTCTGTTTTCTTGAAAGGGTTTCTGGACCACTACTCCTCATCCTGCATGATGACAAATGTAGCAATCATCTTTACATTGATCTGAATTGATGTCTTTCAATAATTTCAGATATTTTCCCTTGTTTAAGAAAAAGATGTTCATCTTTGAAAGAAAAGTAATGTCAATGATGATATCAAAACCCAATGAAATTTTTTGAGCATTATGCATGTCAGCTTGTAGTGTTATTAGACCACCTTAAACTGCATTAAAATAAATAAATGGGTTTTATCTTAAATATCATTCTCATTCCATCACACATTTAAAGAAACAAGGTGATTGTTTTATTTTTTTAGATTTATTTAGGATTGTCAAAAATATTTACACTTCAACTAAGATTATGCTACAAATTAATTAGTCAAACTAACATCTAATAAGTAAAACAAACACAGAACATCAATATTACTTGTTCTACCCCACTGCTACGAAAAAAAAAAAAGAAATTCTGAAAAAAGTAGCATTTGTGTTATTAGATCTGATTAAAGTTTACAGTTATTGGATGACAAAATAGATTCCAGCTGTTCAGGTCAAAAGGGGACTTGAACTTGAAGGTTGTTGGTTGTGGTTTAATTCAGAAGATGTCTTTGCAGTTTCTTACTTTGGACAGAACGTAGCTGTGCCAAAATATCAAACAGAATCTTTTTGCACCAATTCAGTCTAATTTGGCTCTGTTCAGCTCTCTGCACCTTGAGCTAACCAGAAAAAGAGCTGTCTGACCAGTCAATCAGAAGCAGGCTTGGGGAATTGCACAAACCATGTTGCATGAGGCAACTAATGTGAAAAATGTATGTTTTTGCATTCTTTAGACGAAAGAGAGACTGGGAATGTAAACAATCTGTCTCCTTGCTGGTGCTGATTCTCATAGTCAAGGTTTCAACCATGTAATAATTGAATACACATTAAAAGAAAGGTTTATTGTAACCATAATATTTGAAATTGACATTGTGAATTAATTTAAAGCTGTCTGAAACTCAAAATGAAACCATTCACAGAAGGACTTTTACTGTGCAGACAGATTGCTTGATGCAATTACTGGAAAAATACTTTTCTACCCTTTTCTCTTAAGGGCATCATCTAAAAGTCTTTACCTCTCTATATGTTCAAATGCATATCCCACATGCTAACGTTGAGCAAGCGTGAGAAGCCCTTTAAATGCAGCAAAATCTCCTACTGTGAGGATCTGGAAATGTAGTATCACGTTTCTGCATGTGAGGCCAGTTTGATCCAAATCTATGATGGATGCATTGTTTTTCACTACAGGCAACCATTGCTAACACAAGAAGTGATTGATTTCCAGCATGTATGCCCCTCTATGTAAACAATAAATTAGATTTATCATCCTGTAACAAAACAAAAATTTTTTATTTTTTTTTTTAGCAATAAAATAAACAGCTAAAATTGTGCATCTATTTAGTCTGCAAAATAATCTGAAGAATAATAATCCATGAATTTTCAGAATACATTTGTCATTTCCATAACAAAATGACAAATGTGTTCATTTGTCATTTTGACATTTGTGGGTAGAAAAAATGTTTACTTCCTGACATTTTCTGTTCAAACTTGTTTAACAGGAAACTTGTATAACCTTTTGTAAATCTGAGGGAATGTGGCACCTATATCACTGATAATAGCCTTATGTCATTACTAAATTTTTGATAGCATAAACAACTGATAGTTTGGCATTTATGTCTTCCCATAGAGGGGCCTCAACATGTCAGGGATAATTCACTGAAGGTGCACATCTGATTTCATTAGCAAGTCTGAGTTTCATTCAATGTACCCCAGAGTGAACAAACAGGTGTGCAGCGTTTCATCTGTCTGCTAAACCTGTATTTAACATGTTCTTGCACTTCGTTCCATTGCATTGAAAGTCAATCTGTCTAATAATGTAATTGATGACTGAATTGATGACCTTGGTGGAAATGTTTTTCCGACTGCAGGTCACAATGTTTCCGGGAGGGACAGGCTCATGGTACACAGCTCAGGAATTACCTTCACAATAGCAAAGTGAAAGCCGTTCTTAAAGTGAGGGGGACAACAAAGAGTGCTCTGTCTAAGCAGTGCCTTTTGGAGAAATACTATCTGCTGCTGTGACCCGTCCACCCCCTAGCCTGCCTTTTGGGCTGATTACTATGGAAGGGCAGAGAGGGCAATGAGCTGCACCTGTATAAAACACTATAGATCTATTGATTATTGATAAAGTTAAGTTGAAAATACAAACAAACTATGCCAGCAATTATAAAAAAAAAAAAAACACTACTTAAGTTTTGCAGACTGATAAATAATTTCCCTCGTAATTTAGAAGCGAGAGGTGTTTGATTTTCAAGACATTCCTACTTCTTCCATTTCCAAAAGTGCAGAAATGTTGTAATAACCACACGGCATAATTTGAAAGCACACACAGACACAAAGACCTACATCTTTAGAGAGATGCTCTGCAGTTTGATGAGACTAAAATGAAAGGGTTTGACCAAAATGACAATTGCTACATTCGTAAGGAAACGGTTGCAAACCTAGGACCATGCCAACAGTGAAGTACGAGGACAGGAGCATCATGGTGTGGGATTTTGATTTGCTGCCAGATAAACTGCTGCACTTCATAATCAGTGGCATCATGAGCAACATCTCAAGACAGCCAGGAAGTTTAGGTTGGGGTGCCAATGCATTGTTGCTCATGATGCCATTGATTGTGAAGTGCAGCAGTTCTTCTGGCAGCAAATCATTAAAACCTTAGACTGATTTGATGTCAGGAAGTGAGAGAAGTAGCAGCTTTTTTTTTTTTTTCTTTACAGTGTCAATAGCTGGTTTTAGCTGCTGATACTGTTTCTCAATTTGTGCGAAACTTATCTTTAGAGAATTAAATAGAAAAATAATCTTGCCAAAACCGATCTATCATAAAAATGTACAGATGAGTTCCTGTCTAACCTGCCTCTGGCTGTTCATAAATCAACAATCTATTCGGACATGTGCCATGCAGGGCAGCAAAGAAAAGCTTTGAAGATAGAGTGCTGCATGTAAAATGTGTGTGGGGCATTTCTTATTCTACAGGGTGTGGAACATCAGAGTTGTGAGACACTATTAGTTTTACAAAGTTTTCAAACATCACTTCTATTAAAGAAACAGCCCTTGGCTAAAATCCAGTAGTCTATTATGTCAGGAAAAAAAAAAAGATAAAGATGGCAAGAAATGTCTCACTGAGCTTTGAGTGTTTTGTGAAACAGTATGAGGAAGATTGGTGCCATCATCTTCATACGCCTGCACAGGTGGTTAGTATGAAACACAAGGCTGCTATGATAAAGCACAATATTATGTACTTAGAAAGCTGCCAACAGCAAGCTAAATATATATGCAGTTTATAATTGTCACTGTGTTAAGACCTGGTAATTACTGTTCCTCAATGGCCATATGAGGTGTTCAGCTACATGCAGAATTTTAATTGGCTATTATGAAGTCTGCAGATTCCAGCACACTACGCGTAAAATATATTTAAAAGCAATGATTCAGGAAAACATACCACCCCTCCCTGCATTGTTTTTTTTTTTTTCTCTTTCCAGTTGTGCACATGCTAGCAGCTGTCTGTTGTCGACCTACAGAGTGTGCAGCAACTGGTAGAGCATTTTAATTTCTGCTATAAGGTGACATTTGACATGTCACCCCAGTATGTGTCAGGGGAGTCACTCACTGGGCTTTGGTTTGGGATACTTAACAAAGCTGTCATTATTTTTCAGGGTTTTTTTTTTTCCTTGAAACGCTCCTGTGGTAGAAGGAGAAGGCTTAGCAAGATTCTTATCCTGTAGTGACAAAAAACTTTATTTTAATTTGCATAGACTACTCTGGATGACTGTAACAGTATGGAATGCATTTTGCATTTTACTATATAAACATGTTGATGATGTATGTATGCCTGTGGCATCATATTCAAAAGGACTCAAGGCTATAGCTGCTGCCAAAGGTAGATGAGCAAAGTATTAACCAAAGGCAGTGAAGAGGTTTTCTGTTTTTAATGAATTTGCAAAAAATCTCTAAAACATTTTCCACTTCACCTTAAAGGGGTATTTGTGTGTAGAATTTTGAGGATATTAATTTAATACAATTTGGAATAAGACTGTAAGATACCAAAATGTGGAAAAAGTGAAGTGCTGTGAATACTTTCCAAAAGCAATGTAATTTGAACTTCTTTTGTCTGTTTAGTTGAGCTAAATGACTGAATATTTTTAAATCTTTGTTTTATGGCGTATTCCAGTAAAATTGGCAGAGCCTGCATCTAACTAGCCAAAGAAGAGACAACCTATGCCTAACAACCAATGAGTGATTGATTCACTGTTTGTACAATTTGGATAGTTATTCGTCAAGTGATTAAGTATGACTACATTTAAAAATACTTTTTCTCCAATAAGACATTTTAGGAAATCTAATGTATATGCCTACTTTTCCTTCATGAAGACATTACGCTGTTTGTAGAAATATCAGAACAAATATCTGCTAATTTAATCAAGCAGATGACTCGTCTGTGCCGGAAGAGAAAGCCCTATTTTGGCGCCTTGTTTTGACGGAGACCAGATAAGGAAGTAAACCTCACCACAACCACACAAGCCCCTTCCCCCTTTTCCTTCTCACCCCTTCCCCCCGACTGCACTTCAACCATGTACCCCAGCTCAGAATCACATCCAAAACTTATACATTCACAGGCTGAGGCTGGCCAAGTTTCACAGCTGTCGCACATTTTCAACAGATTCCACCAACCCTAGATGAGGCGGAGGAGAACACATTCCTTTTCCATTACACATGGGCTAAAAGGAATTACCATTAACATATGATATTGTGGAAATGGGAAATTTGCCACCCCAACCTTGCCCAAAGCACTCCGGAACTCAGGGTCATGGATTTATTATCTCAGATGGTCCTCAGAGGTCACTGGGGGCTGTTTTTTATTTTTATTTTTTTTAACTTTTCCCTCCCCTCTTTCGCTGTTCCGGCAGAAACCCCAGCATCCCCAAGTGTGCTATTCATTAAGTACACTGCACAGCTTTGTGCGTACGTGTGTGCATGTGTGGCTGAGGGTGTAGGGGGAGGGCTACCCATAGGGGTGGGAGACACATGTTACTGTTGCTCTACGGGTATTTGTCATAGGAACGGCATGTCTTGTCAGACTGAAAGGCCATTCCCAGCTGTTAGGCTAAAGTACTGTGAGGGGCTTGAGCCAGTCCTGCTTGGAACAACCATGGTCACATAAACAGGATGCTTCAGATGTACAATTACACAAGAATGGATGACAAATAAGAGCACTATCCTTTTTTTTTTTTTGCACTTGAGAATTTTTTCCCACAGCACAACTGAACTGTGCTGTTAAGTTGGTCTAAACAAATAACATACAAATATACATTGGAATTCAATATGCAATAAGTATTTGCATTTTTTACAGCACAATTGATAACTACTTTGTAAATATATGATTTTTTTTCTAAGCTGTCATAGTTGCCAAACATGACACTGCACATTATTACACAAGTTCCAAGGAGCAAAGGGCAAGGAGCAAAAAAAATGTTAGTAAAGCAAGTCTGCTCAAAAGTAAGGAACAATAAACATATTAATATGCTTTGACATCAACTCTGTCTCTATTAGAGTTGATAGAGACTCTGATACTGTCTAGCTAGTGCTACGGCTAGCTACAATGCTAGCTATGGCATTAGCATTGTAGCTAGTTAGATAACTATATGGCAATCTAGCTAGCTGTCAATGCTATAATCCTAAAATGTAGCTGTGTCTTGGAAGAATGACAACTATTTCTAAAACTACATTAAAGTTGTTTTTCAATGCAGGTAAGTTATTTTAAAAGGCACTTCTCTGACACAAGAAGAGCCTCACGTGCCATTAAACCAGATTTTTACTTTGATCATGGTGTTCACAGACATCAAATGGATCAGTGATACATTTTTAGTGATACATTTAAATAATATAGAAGCTAGTTTTGCTCCAGAAAATTTTGGTGACTCTTTTGGAAGTAAACAGGAGAACAGGAAGGATTTCTTTTTAGTGATGAAAGAAAAGGTCACTCTGCAAGACAATTGCCCCAGGATTATGATAAACCTGGAAGCGTTAACATAAGGACTGAAATAATCCCAAACTTGTAGGGCATTTTGAATAGTTTTAATTTTTCTCTGTAAGCTAAAATTTCTCCTGACTATCTAGACTGAACGTAGCCCAAGTAACACCAGTGGTACTGTTCTCACAGTTTGAGAACCATGGGTTAGAGTCATGCAGTACAAGCTAATTTGCTTTTATTTTAGTTTAAAGTCATTAAACTCTTTTACTCTGTCACTCCTAAGCTCCAAAGTTGGGAAATAAATCTGAAGCACCTGCAGTGCTGGCTCAAAGCTTCTCTTTAAATATCTCTTTTCTAAAAGTTTATAACTGCTAAATATTTATAGAAAGTCGCTGTGCCAAAGAAACTGACCACATTTTCTAAATAAACCTTATTTGAAAATAAAGTCCAGATGTTTCACGTTTTTGGTGCACGATTGCAGTTGGCTGTGAGTGGTGAGTGAGTGTGTGTTTCAGGGTTTCCATGACTTGAACCATGGTGATGGCTGTCTTAGTAATTTCAAGGCAACCCCTAGTTTTCGTCCTGCTTCCAGGAAGTAAAGCAAAACTATGCTTCAGCCTGCGTCATCAGTGAGTCAACTAAACAGTCTGGAGGGATAACGGTGAGGGAGTCCAGACACAGTCATTCCTCCTTCCTCTTACTTCCATGACTGTTCAGTTTCCTTGCTGGCAGTACACAGGGTCCAGTGCAACATATCTCCACAGAACATCCTTTCCAGTCAGCTCCAACGCACTGTTTGTTGGTTATAATTTCCATATGACTAAGTTGAACAAAATGTATTTCTCTTTTAGAGCAAAACTTGGACAAAAAGAACTAAACATCCAACAAATGTTTCTGTATTAGCCACAGTGGCAGAGTGGATTTTCGATTTACACATTTGTAAGGAGTTCCTCCTACTGTATGGTCTTGGAAGTAACTCTACTATCCATTTTATGAACTTAAATTTGATCATGTTGCTAAAACTAAAAATTCTAATGATCATTGTTCTCCTTAAATCCCAGACTAAACGCCAGGGCTTTCTGATAGCCTTAGCTCAACCTTTGGTAGGCCAAAAAACTGCTGGACCAGAAACCTGGCTGTCCCTCAGGCTCGGGAGCCTGGAGGTTGGACCGGCATCTATCCTTTCTTTCCATAGGTTAAAGTTACGTAATACCACTTAAAACTAGGCAGTAATTCTAAATTTCATTAGTTAGTCTGTGAAAAAAAACATTAAGTAATGTAGCTTAATATTACTGCTGTCAATATCATAGTAAGATAAATACAGGGTAGTTTTGCTTTGATAAAACCACATTATATCTCTGCTATGTTGGCACTTTCTTTCTGCCATCTGCTGCAGCCATTAATGTCTTTGAGCTTTAAAAAGGTGAACATGATTCAGGTGGTTTCTTGTGCATTTCAGTGTTCAAACCAGTTTTCCTATTGATCAGTAACGGGTGTTATTAATCACCAATAACAATCTACAGAAACAGATTTAGTTTTTTGGGAAAACGAACCATAAGCTCCAACTTTTGGACACCAGTAAGATGAAAAAAAGGATGGTTCAACCATAGATTTATTTTGGTCAGTATAGACTAAACATAGACATTCCTCAGGTGAAGGGGTAACGTAAGGTTTGAATCAAGCCATGCTGAATTTTGGCATTCAGTCTCTCTAGCACCTGACTGCCCTCTGAATCCCCTTAAATAACTTGTCATTGTTGGGATCACTCCCGTTTGCCTCAAGGTGGCTACTTAGCTTTCCTTTTGTCTAAACGAGGTTACAGACAAGTCTGTCATTTGACCGTCTGCATTCTACACATCTTCAAATGTGGCCCTAGCTGGTAAACTATGAATTATCTTGTACAAATCTAGATTACAACACAATAGGGTCTTCTAAAAATAAGCTAGTAAAGCTGAATGGAAAGTGGTACAAATAAATGTTCTCAACATTACAAGGCTCCTACAAAGTCTGGTATTAGATTTCAGTATATTCCATCTGGGTAAGTCATATCCTTTCTTTCTTCTTTGTTATTTTTTCTTTAACTCATCCTTCCTCCCTTTTATCCTGTCTCCTTCTTTGTATCCTGATTCCTTGAGCCTTGCCTTCCCGGTTTGCTTCCTTTCACCTTTTTGTCTTTGTTTCCTACTTTCCCTGTGGCCTTCCTACTGTCTTTTCTGTCCTCTATGCCGCCTTTTCTACCAACACAGATTGGACCCTGTTCTGGTCCCCGAACATGTTCTTGAATAGGTGATGTCCGTTACCAAAAAAAAAAAAAAAAGCAAGCTTCCACAGCGTAAACTGTGGCTCAACTTGGGATCTACAAAATAGCTGGTTTTTCTGTGCAAACTGTGTTGCCGTCCCCACTGTTGCCTGGTAAGCATGGTAAGAGCAGAGTTATCAACTTCTCTGTTGTTTTTGACATCAGTCTCTGTTACGTGCAGCAGGAGTGAACACTATATTGGTGATCAGTTGAAGGTCTGTAGGTTGCTAAATTAAAGGAAGAAAGTTGTAATGCTACACTCACCCAGCTCCACCATCTTGCTGTGTTCTCTATCATTGTTTTCATATTTCCATATCTTTTCTCTATCCCTGCTTCCTTTTCTTGTCCTTACTTTTTCTTCCTTTGTTGTGGCCTTTTCTCCTTACTTGTCTTTGTTTACTTTCTTTCTTGCTTCATTGCTTTTATTCTTCCTTGTATTATCTTCTCCTTTTCTGTCTGTGGCCTCATCCATCCATCCCTGGTTATTCAAGGTTCTATTTTTAATTCTGATCACTATGAAAATATCTTAGACATTTTGAGTATTGTTTTTTATTTTTATATTTTTAAATGAGTATAATAAGGGCAAAGAACTTGTTATACCTATTATAAGGAAACAATGAAACTGGAGTCTAGAACGGTATGTAACGTTTACCTGAAAACTGCATGGGAACATTTGCATTAATGTTAAAAAGATAAATATTACCACTGTAGGTTTATGTTGCTGATTATGTTGAAATGTTGTCTAAATATTTTAACAGTGTCTCTTGGATTTATGCCTCTTTTCCACTTTGAGTGCCAATCTATGTGTCTCAGACACTGTACTATAGTTGTTGGCTGTGCTCTGTGTCCAGTGTACCTTACAGCAAGGAAATTAAATGTTAAATATTTACCATTCCTTTGGTATGTGACCCCACAGATTCCAGCTGTGATGGGTAACAGTTACATTCCTCCCACAGGAAGTTTATCCTTCCTCGTTCCTTTCTTTTTTTTTCCTTCTCCCTCTCCTGACTGGTTTTGAACTTCATCAGCGGTCTAGGTATCAGCCCAAATCTGTTGTCATGAAATACACTAACATATCTCATGTGCCACTGAATGCTGCAATGAGGTTTTCCAGAACTGTCAGACAAGTTTCAGCTTACTGCATGTGAACAGGAGGTGAATTAATTTCACAGTTCTTATAAAAGGTTTAAGTTAAATATAAATATTTCAACAGTATAAATTGAAAAATGTTTCCATTATGCAATATTACCATTGAGGAATCTACTGGGAAAAGTACACAGCTTTGCACAAGAGTTTAGAGATCTTGAACTTTTTCACATTTTGTCATCTTGCAACAACAAATGTTGGTTATGATGGTCATTATATTTATGGCAATTCCATGATCATTCTAGAAGGTAAACCTCTTTTGTTGGCTCGTACAGATTTTCTTATATGATTGTTTTGTGCTGTCATTATCTTTCCATGTTCATATGATGGACTGAAAGAGGTCTTTGAGAAGGTCAAATTGAAGTATATTTGTCTTATAATCAAACTCCATTTTAAACTTCTCCATAGCGTTGCATCTGACTCATCTGCTGTGTCCCTCAGTCTTCCTGGTGCTGTTTACTAATCTTTTCTAATAAACCTAAGATCTTTACAGCACAGCTGGATTCATATTAAGATTAGATTACACACAGTCAGATTGTATTTACTAATTAGATGACATCTAAAGGCAATGGATTGCATTAAACAAGACTCAATGTTAAGGAGGTAAACATAACTCATCCCATGGTCTTCAGATTTTTATCTGTTGAGCAAAGTTAAGCCCATTTATTATTTTTTCACCAACAAAAATGTTATCTCTGTTGAAATATTTTTGCTTGAGGATGATGTGCAGATTTCTCTGTAAGAAGATGACATTCAAAGCAATTGAGGAACTGACAATTGTTTTCCAACATCAGCATCCTTTGAAGACATTGGCTTACTTTTGTTCATATTAAAAGCTGGAAATACTTTCAATTATTTCCACTTTTAATTATACATATATATATACAGTATATACTGTATATCAACCATACACATTTAAATGCCCTAGTATCATAGCACATAAGTCAAATATAACTTAAGCAAGTCAAATATAACTTGCTTAAGTTGTATTTAAGCAAATATATTGTAATATATATTTTTTAATTTAATGGATAAAATGCGCTAAAGAAAAACGCAAAAATGCCTTGTTCAGTTATAAACAACTGATCCATCACAAATGCATTTAGGTTTAATCCTTTAACAGCAAAACTACATTTTTGTCACAACAATGAATGAAACCAAATTTCAAACATAGCTTGAGTGAAAAGAAATGGGAGTTGTCTGATTTCACAATATCCTGACACAAAGCTTCTCCTTACCCCTAAGACCCCAGGCTCCCCACCCCTTCAGATGTAGCCTTTTGTTGTGTGCATGTGACTGTAGAAATGACTCAGTAGGAAATGCCAGGCACCCACAAAAAAGCAAAAGAAAAATAGTTGTGGGAGCCACCCTCTGCATCAATTCAGCTGCAACAAGAAGCATTTTACAACTGCTTTATTCTTCTTCCTGAGCTGTTGAGGTCGTCTTTCATGTCAAAAGTCTTTTCCTACTTACAAATCACCAGGAAGCAATCCGTTTCACCGTGCTGCTGTGCCCTAAGCTCCTTCCTAGGGTCTTGTGCTTTGATCACCTGTAGCATCAGCAATCAACTTAAAAATAGAGGAACGGGCCACTGGGATAAGCTTGTGTTCTTGTCTAGAACAGAAGAAACATCCTCCCCTCCTAGCAAAGAGCCTGGGAACCAAATCACTGCAAGGTGGGGGGCAGTTGGATTGTCGGATTGTTTGGCAAACGATTATACTTCAACTGCATTAGTAAGGATTCCTCATGGTAAACACGTTGATTAACTAATTAGCTTAAAAATGAAGCTTTTTGTTTCTGGGAGAGGCATGCAAGCTGTTCTCACCTTTGACCCGACACTTTAGCTTCAAGGTTAAACGTGCTGCAGTACCCTCTAAATGAGCGCCACTGTCACATCATGGCCCTCAGCCAGAGGCCCAGACCAGTTGTCACCGCTCTGAGTTTTAAGACCTGCTTAATTGGCTTCCCTGAGTGCCTGAGGAGGGGAAAGAGAGGAGACCTAGCTTGTTACGAGGCCCTATGTTTCAGAAAAGGGAGGGGGGAGATGGAGGTCCCTTATCAGCCATTGCTGGACACCTCCAGTGGCTATTAATCAGAGCCAGAGCCCGACTGGAGCCAGGAGAGGATCCGCAGAGCACTGGGGAGAGGAGGAGGGCCTGGATCCTTCCTTGGGCCTCATGGACACTCATAAGGAACTTCCACAGACAGCATAAACATTCCTTCCTGCCATGCTTCCTCAAATACGCCTGTACACCCCGCCACAAAGTCTCACTCAAACTGATTTAGGTCCCGTAAAGCCCCTTCTGACCAGGACCCATCCATTTCAGCCAGACTGACAGCTTTACGTCGCCCCCTTACTGGGTTATTATATTGGTGCTGTGCTGCCAGCTACTATTGTGCTAATGAAAATTTAGCACCAGATGTAATATTCCTTTTCATTGGATGTGCACTCATCAAGCAAAATATCTCAAGGATGTTTATGGGCTTGAAAGCACTCATTGTTATAATTTTATTTTACATTTGCAACAGCCTGGCCTGCAAAAACTTTTATGGACAGGAAAATGGCTGTTAGCATTCAGCCCCAGTCTGACTCGTGCATAAATTTAACCATAATGCACTTTTGTGCATGTTTTGTGTAATAATCAGCATCATGAAAAACATATACATAACAGAAGTATTTCATTTCTGCCTACATGATTACACGATTATAGGGACAGGGATGCATCAGAAAGTTGCTGAATGGTTGTTCTTGAAGACTGGTGTAAATGGACAGACATGAGGTTTAAAATGAAAGATGTTTGAACCCACTGACTTCTCCAGACTTTTGTTTGAGTCTGCCAAACTGGACACACTTATGAAATTGCATAACCTTGATATATACATATAACCTTGTTCATATGTGAGAGTTATAAGTTGAGTTCACAGCAGTGCATCTTATTCTCAGTTTTTCAGATATCATTAAAATTAAGATGTACAATAAACAATAACATCTCACATTTTTACCCATTTGGCAATTCACTAAATGAAAAGCATAAATATCCTGCTTTCACCATCTGATTGATAAAAAGTTTATAAAAATATCGTAATGTGAAAGTAGTTTTAGACTGCAATAAAGCACATATTCCACAAAACATTCAAGGCAACTGCTGCTAAACAGTATGAAAAAAACTATTTTTTCACCTTTTGAAGAAAAATAAACATGTTGTCTAACCAGGTTATGAGGTAACACAAGAGGGAGAAATGACTTTTCTTAAGGTCTGAAGGTAAAGTAAAAATAAAAAATAAAAAAAATTGTATTTTGACATCACAATATGGTCTCTGAGTGAGAGGAAATATGCAAAAAGAAAAGTCTGTAAAAAACTAACTGAAAACCCCAGGATATGTGCAAAATAGGTGAAACCTGGACAAAATGTTAAATCTGTACTTTGTTTCCCTGTGATTGGATTTTACAGTGGTTTTATTCAGTCTATAGATATGTGTTTTTGAAGTGTATAGTTAAATATCTAATTTGTTGAATTGATTAATTTTAATTGTGCTACCAGTAGGATTTTCTTTATTTTTGTTTTTCTTTTGACAGTTTTTTTTTTTTTAAATAAATTCATTCATGAATATCTTTATCAATATAAAATTCTACATATTACTGCTAATTTTGTTGGTAAAATGGTAAAAGAAACAGGGCAACACCATTAACCAAAAGAATATGAATGCATTTTCAACTGCATCCATCTGGACTAGAAAACAAAACCATCAGAGAACTGCATACCTAAAGCTATGCTGCTTGTAACTAAAAACAGGCAAATACGGAATTGATTTAATCAAAAAATTCAATTTAGTTTCATCCCTGGAGGTCCTAATCTACAATGAATTGTCTCAGTTCTGGATAATTTCCTTAGAACAATCACCAAGATTGAAAACGTGTTTGCAGATTTGCTGCGCAGACTTTGAAAAGTGTTAACGACCAAGAATGCTTCATCCTGTGCTGGATTTCAAAAGAATCTCCCAATCATTAGAAAGCCATTAGCAACAGTTTGATTATTGCAGCGGTTCCCATGAGATGAGAGGCACAGGGGTACTTTCTGATGAATTTCAAGTTTAAATGGAAAGCTTCTGTGGAGCGCAACACAAAGCACCATGTGTTAATATTAAATAATGAGACGTTTTCATGTCCTCCTCTTTGGATTTGCCACAAAAATGGCATTAATGGCAGCTTTTGGTGTGGTTTACATCCCACAGACCCATGAAACGCAATCGGCAGAGATAGATTTGTTATTATTAGTCTCTGAGGGCGTCAGATTTACAAGCTGCAACGCATTTGCACTCAAGATGTGCTGACACAGAATATTACACACACATGTGACAAATATGAATGGGATGTATGCTTGTTGCGAAAGCATGACTCTCATGATTGGTCACTATTTAGCACAACAATAACATTGCCATTACAAGAACATATGGTAGATAGCTTACATATTCTCTTATGTTTACAGCACTTTCTTATCTGAAGTGATTTACCATAGACAAAAGTTGCTGAAATGTAAGTTTAGCATAACTTTAGGATCAAAGTTCCTTCTGCAACCCTTAAAGTAGCACAACAGGCACAAAAACGCTACAAAATGCTTTTAAACAGGCAAATTTCAAGGAGATAGATGCCCCTCAGCGCTGGCACAAGTCTAAAAACACAGTTTTTCCACTTAGTCTCTTACTGTCTTTTCCTCCTGTGGCCAAACAAACTGCAATTCGTCATGAACTCACTGTTTTGCTTGACATAATTCTCGTCCCTGAGAGCTTTACATAAAATCTACAGTTCTTAGATTGAAGGAAAATATTGCCAACTGAAGCCAAGAGTAAAAGGGACTCTTTGTTGACTCTGTGTATAAAACTGTGACCTACTGTGTCACTGTTAACCTGACGCATAAAAGATTATTTTATACCGGTGACTTCCCAAACCACCTGCAGAAAATGTCTTAAAAATTAAAAAAGGCTAATATTAATTTGGATATACTGGTTGCTTTAATAGCTGCATATCGCTATTACCAGGTTGGACCCAATTTTCCCTCACAGTGTCCTTAGTTCTTTCCTAATGTAAATTTATGAAGGTGTCCAAGACATTTTGAGCCATATTGACATGACAGCTTCATAAACTTGCTGCAAATGTGGCATCCGTGATGCAGATCTTTTATTCTACAGCATCCCAAAGACTCCATTTAATATACTTCCACTGACTGTGGAATTTGTGAATATAATGAATATATAGTAATGTTCAAGAAAGAAGACTGAGATGAGTTCAACTTTGCTACATGGTGTATTATCCTTCTGGAAGATGCCATCAGAAGTAAGAAAGTAGTACTTCTACTACTTCAACAAACATTTTAAACATGGAAACATGTCAAATATACTTGAACAATAGCAAGCAACAATGACTGTGGTGTTTAAGATATTCTCAATTGCACCAAGAAGAAATATCCCTCACAACATGAATATATTAAATGAACTAGAGGCGTGTCTAGGCCTGACATAACTCTTTAAGGATAAGAAGGTATAGAAAATGCATGAGTGGATGCTAAAACTCATGTAAGCAAACATGAACAAACAAAATGTGCTTTGATCTAAGGAGACCACATCTGAAAGTTTTGGCTTATGTACAAAATGCTATGTCCATCAGGAAAACTAACTTTGCACCGTGAACACACAATCCCCGCTATGGTTTATGCTGGTCTCAGCATCATGCTGTTAGAGATGCTTTTCTACAGGGAAAGGGGAAGCTAATTCGAATTAACAGGAAGATGGATGCAACTAATTGTTGCTGGTCAATCCAAGAATAAAAACTGGTAAGAAGCAGCAAAAACTGGGTTAGAGGTCAACAATCTAGGAAGACTATGGGGGTAAACATGCTTCCAGATCTAGAGTAAAAAAATTTGGATCCAAACATAGTGATGTTAGAATGGCTCAGTCAAAGTCCTGGCATGCATATTGCATAATTCTATAGAAATAAAATCTAAGTCTACACACACTCACCCACAAGTAGTCTGGTATTGCAGATATTAATCACAATTTACCAAACAATGCAAAACACCAACTGCAGGTGATTTTACCTCACTTTGATGCTCCTACATTTTGCCCACATGACAACTCAAGGAGTTACCAAAGATAACAGACTTAAATTTAATCTGTGCTGCATAAGCAGAGGACATAATGATGCACACACACACACACACAAATCACCAAAGCTGAAAGGCAGGAGAACAGTGAGTGTGTTCAGTGTATGATTAACATTGCTCAGTGACCTGTATAAGAGGTGTGGTTGTTTGCTTTGATACTCTCAGCTGCAGCATTTGGTGAAATAAACAATCTTGTCTCTGCTGATACAAAGACTTTATTCATAGAAAGTATGGGGCATTTAAAAATGTTTTAAAAAGTTAAATTCAATAACTTGCAGCTGTTTTTCTCATGTTTAAACTACATTTACAACAAAATAGCCCCTGAAGTTTGATTTACTCCTCCACCCCCTCCAATGCTGAGTTAGCATTAGCATGTAGTGTACTCAGTTTACAATCATGTACAAACAAGTCATTCAGAGAAACTGCTGCCATATCTTTTTTTAAGAGATAAACCTCTTCTTCTCAATCAATATCTCATTTCAAGACTGCTGCTTCCAATGTCTTCTGACAAACACCCTGCAGCAAGTGCGGATTCCAGGAAAAAGAAAATAAAAAGGAAGAGGCTATTAACTTTGGCCGTGGTACAGAGATAACTAGAGGGCAATGGTTACACAATCAGCTCCCCTGCATGATAAGGTCATTGTGCTTGCTCAGGTTCGGAAGTAAACCTGAAACCCCTGTATGGCGAGCAAACAACAGGAAGGAAATAATCCATTTGCGGCTTTTAATGAACAACTCTGTATCTGGGATCTCTGTGAGTGCAAAATTGCCTCATGCTAGTTAAACATTATCCCTTTGATAGTACAGTGGTAATGCAGTCATGAGCACCAGGTTGAGTCAGCAGAAAGAAACCGAATCAAATGAATTTGTATGGTTTGTGTTGCAAACGGTGTCCCACTGATTTAAAAGATGATTATGGATTACTAATGGATCCATTCTTTTTTTTAGACACTTTAAAATGTTACAGTTAGATGTTGGGGTCTTCCTGGACTCCACTCCTTCCTGTGGGGTTTGAAGGATATACCCACTTTACATTACCAGCACCTAAAACTAATATTTTTTTATAAGGGGTGATGGTAACAAAGATGTTGCATGCATATATTATTCCAGTAGGATAGGAATTAAAATAGCTCCCATGAAATATATATATTCTTTTCAGACTTTAAAAGCTGGCATTAGTTCTGTAGTACAACTAGCTGTTGAAAGAAGCTAGAAAAGTTGCAGTTTAAAAAATCAGGACGGTTTGGTTTAAATGTGCCATTATTAAATGGATGTAAAACATTTATGTTAGTTTTATGTATCTTTCAGAAAAGAACAGAAATGAGTCACTCAGCTGGAATCAAATTCCTACTATTATCATTTTATTAGGAGCAGCTTGCTAATGCCAGATTGGACCTCCTTTTGCCTTCAGAATTCCCTTAATTCTTCAGCAAGGTGTCAGAAATATTCCTCAGATTTAGGTCAATATTGACAAGATGGCATCCAGTAATTTCTGTCCATATATTGCACATCTGTATCTACTAAGATAATATTTCTCCAACCCATATGCTCCCACCACCAGTCTGAGCTGTTGATATGAGACAGAATATATCCATGCTTTCATGTTGTTTATAGCAAATTCTGACCACACCATGTGAATGCTGCAGCTGCTTTAATACATAAAAGCGGTCCCAACCATTTACAACAGCAATTCTGAAAATTAACAGCTCTCATGAGCCAGTTCTCTTTTGCATGAAATGAAAAGCATCTGATCCAAAATCTCCCATTTTTTGTTCCTGTGTAATTCAGGCTAATACTGTCACAGGTAGTTAGTGCAGGAAGATAGAAAAGCACCTTTGTGATTGAATAGAAGTGGGAATGTTTCTGATCCACTTATCATTATAGATGAAATGGTTTGTGGTAAAGATGTTGGGGTTGTATGTTGCTTTAAGGAAAGAGTGACAGCAACCATTGTCCAAAGTTTGTCAGTCAGTCACATGTTGCATGTTTTTTTTAGTACTGCAAGGCAATATAAACATGAAGCAACATGTCAAAGACGTATGCTGTGTAAATAAGTTATGTCAGTGGATGTAGAGTTTATCGCTGTGGTTGGATTTTACCTTACACTTTCTGGAAAAGTCGACCTAATGAGGGCTTCTCATAAACAACTTCATTTTACATGTTGCATCATCTGAACAATAAATGTTTCCTAAAAACCCTTACAACCTGTAATGTAAAATTATTGTCCAAAGATTTAGACATTTAAATAGTTTTAAGTTTTGCAGCAATGACTCATGATATATTTATTTATTCACTGATTCACTAGATTAGGTGTCTCATACATCTAAGACATGTCTTTGTAACTATTTGGTCATTTCATGAATTTAGTTTGATAGCAAAAACATATAACAACATTTACTTTACCTTATTCCATATTTTGTTACATGTAAAGCTTTTTGTACAAAATGAAGCATATAACTGATTTTATCAAGATTTTTCTTTGTCAAGCTTACTTTTTACCTTAATATTACTTTAATATTACCCTGTCACAGTACTGCACATTCGCCATATGTTTCAATAGAATTGGAAGACATGATGCTATAGGAAAACAATGCCCACGCAATGCCTTTTTGCATTTAACTGACCGGGATACACAATATGAACGCCAACTAAGTCAGGGCACTGCAAATCTTTTGGGACAAATTCTAAAATCCGTACACGGGAAGAAACAAAGCAATTGCAACTCGAATATTGGAGTTATGACCAAATACTGGAGAGAAACTTTACTCACCTCATGACCTATTTTCTCATTAATTCTGCTAATCATCATCTGAACACTAGAGGCACTCAGAGTATTGAAGTTATGTCTGCAGTTGTTTAGTTAATCTGTTAATAGTAAAGAAAAGTTCCACGAGACAGTACTGTGTTTGCAAAGTGACATACTCTCATGATGTAAAGAAAACTGTGAACTGCAACCCGTTGATCTTGGCATACATGCACTATTCATAACTGGAGTGCATCAAATGTTAGACACAAATTTCAAACATATGACAAAGCTAAACATTCCAAAATATGCACTTTGTTTCCTTTGGTCTGGACTTACGCAACATTTGGGTTTTTAATACAGCAGCATATAGAGAATAAAAGGAAAAAGTATCGCAGCAGCTTGGTGTAAATATTAAGCTTAAAAGTATCCATTTGTTTTAAGAAAAGCAAAAACAAATTGTGAGGATTAAAAACAGATTTGTTACAATGTGGCAGCATCTCACCATAACAATCTAAATTCTGCAACACAAACTCTAACATAAAACTTTCAACAGCTTTGAGTTGACTTAGTTAGGAGATGGTATCAGTAAGTTTGCTGAAATCTTTCTATGTGGCTCAAATATGTTTATTTTGTTTCATTATGTTACTGTCCTTAAGTAAATCTCTTAGAAATCAGCAGCTTTTTCTCCCTTGATTGCCAGTGTAGTTAACACAAAGCTTGGCCATCAGCTAGATGAATCAGTCAGGAAGTGAGTTACAACAAAAAAAAAATAAAAATCCTCCCTTTGACACCCTGGATCATTTGAAGTTGTAGAGAAGGAGCCTCATTACTGCCAGGGCCCACATGGGGGGTTTACTCCCAGATGCAGTTTAATGGCAATAAAAAGGAAAAGGCTTCAAGGTTACGAGACGTCGAATAGCTTCGGAGGAGACGGCCTGCTCTCGCTGCGCCCTGCGTCCCACGTCACTGGAGCCAGTGGAGTCATAAATGACTGCTAACACCAACAGTAAACGGATATAAAAAGACTCCCGGTTTCCTTTATACGACCCATTCTCCTTTGCTCAGGGGGTTTGTTGATAGAAGCTGGGGGCATGAATGGAGAGCATTGCAGACGAGAATAGAATCAGTAAGGGCAAACTCAGGGGTCAAATTTTTCTTGTGATTTTATTGGTTTTACAACAACTTAAAGGATTTATAAAAACCTGTAGTTAAGCTGTTTCAACAGCAATCTAATATGTTGTACATCAACATATTAGATTATACTGTCCAACACCACTGCCAATAAATTACATAAGTTATTTGCCTTCATTTTGAACAACTCACATTATTTCAGAGTACTCTTAATGGAGCAGTAACCTCTGCTCAAATGTGTGTTGCTGTCAGTGCAAGCTGACAGGTCAGGATCAGTTAGGCAAATCATCCAGTTTTTTCACTGTGGTTTTCTAAATTGAAACAGTCTTAGAAATGGGAATGTTTCTTTACCATATAAATTCTTCTTAATTTCTTCCAAAATATAAAAATTTGTACTTGAAACTTTGTTGAAAATCATCTTGATTAAAAAAAACAAAACCCTCAGATTTAAGTTGTGCATGTATCTGTGTTCTGTGTAATAGAAGCATACTGCTATTGTCTCGTAGTGGAAACTTTTCACTTTGGTGTTTGTCATACGATCACAAAAAGAAAACATCCCTCCATATCAGAAAGTGAACACACCCAGAATTCTAAGCTCATATTCAGCCTCTCTGCAGTGAAGATTAACCTGCCTTTAGGTGATTCTTAACATACCCCTGAAAATTGATATGCATCAGCTCCGTAATTCAAAGGTAGTTTTCAAAGAGGGGACACTTCTTCTTCTCCACCAGTAATGGCCATCATGCCTTATTAACCTATCTCCTAGAGGTAACATATGTATGACATTGCCCTTAAGTCATTCAGAATAGTCAGAACTTAGTATATTATTTACTACTAAATCAGTATCCTAACTCCTTCAGCAAACTTTGGGATTATAATATTTATCTGATGGTATCATTTAGGAAGAGGGGAAGGTGAGGCCCAGAAGAAGCACACCATTTAAGGAGGGATTTCACTTTTTCTGTTTGTCAGGGATTGGCTGAAAAAATCTCTCTGGAAAACCCAGCTATTCTTAAAATAGTTTTATATTATTATAAAGCAGAAATACAAATAAGAATTTTAATGGGTTCTTTTCGACATGGAAGCAAATTATCTGCAGGAGTAAAAAAAACCAGTTGGTTAAAAGGTTACACTTCATGTTCACACTATCCTCCTCACTTCTTTCCAGCCAGCTCATTTCAGCGGCCCCAGGCCTGCTGAATGACCTCTGACCCCTGAACTGGAAAGAGGGAAGCTTACGCCACAGCTATCCTTAGCTGAGGGGAAACCCAACACCGTCTTCCTTCAATCCAATCTCAAGGCTTTACATTCATATCCCCTCCATAACCTCCTTCTCCTCTTTTAGTGCTAACTAATCCAGTGACCTAGTAAGCAGACCTATCGTTGAGACCTTAAGGGTGACACAGGGGTCAGAGCTAGTGATAGGAAATTGATCAAACTGCCTTTAAACTAATGGGTTCCAATAGAACAACTCACATAATCCATAATTTTTCTAAACTTCAAAGATGTCTCCTTGCATTGTTATAGTTGGAATAAGTGCAATTGTTCCAGGTTACTTTCTTGATAAGCTACACAAACAAAGAGAAAGTGAGGCTAAAACAACATGAAGTATATTTGTTTGATCAATAAACATGTTATGGGATTGCAGATTATCTATCTGGTCTTGTCCTACCTAAAAACTCTGGTAATAATTGTGATGTTTGCTCCGAAACATGCTGCCATGTTTAGGAGCAAACATCCTGGCATATTGCTCCTAAAGATGGCAGCCGTTTTGCAAACTTCTATCCATCCATTCAACATATTTTACTGCAAATTGTTTTTGGTCGTATGTTTGATACCATACAGCTGCGACTGATGTAAACATGTAAAATTCACGACTAATGATGCTGAAGTTCACTCGTCATTCACAGTTTCCATTTTGTAGCTCAAAATAGTAAAACCTTTAAAGAGCTCAAATTTGAACTGAACTCTCTTATCTAGACACTAAGTTAGGCTAAACTCATGCCTTGTTTCCACTGAGCACAGGCTGGAGCAGTTCAGTGTGCTTTGTTATGGTTGGGCATGTTCAGGGGGGCATTTCTACCACCACTTGGAGTCTCATTGGGCAGAGTTAATACTGGTGCAGCGACAAATGTGATGCATTAATGTCACATGTCCTCCTGTCCTCCAATTAATGAACTGTGTTGTGAGATGCCCATACCGTTACCAATACTGTTGCTCTGTGAACCTACAACTAAAGGGGGCCCAGCAATGGTGTGGCACAGGTTGGTTGTATGGACCACTTTTACAATGAAAATAGACAAATTAGTTTACCAAAGAGCACCAATTTGTGTTGTAGCACTCAGTATAGGATTAAGAGATTTTTAAATTGCTCTTAAGGTATCTGGGCTGCATTAATACAATCCAAAGTTCAAAGTAAAAAGATCTGAACTGTCAAAACCTGATCTGGATTGAACTACACTGAATAATTTACTGGTTTATGTTAATGAAATCCTTATCCTATTTGCAAAAAAAAAAAAAAATAAAAAAAAAATAAAAAAAGGCGTTTTTCTCTTGTTTTTTTGGAGCATTAATACTCTACAGTGCTTTAAAAAGTGTTAAGCACATTACAGATGTCTGCACTTAAATCCATGGTAGATGCTGTGCCATTTATGCTATAAGCTCTCCAATGTGGATGAATTAATTCTGCAATGACAAATGGGCCAAATTCTAACTGAAATGTTAAAGACTTGTTTCCAGTTATACCAATGCTTTGACTGTTGCTGCTTCTAACTGTGGCACATATTTTGTTTAGGGGTGATTACTTTTTTTTAAATTTTTTTACACAAAGCCAGGTTAGTGTGGATAGCTTTGCTTCCTTAAGATTGTAACTATCACTGTATTTATTAAAGTCGTATTTATCTGACATTGAAATACGTTTGATCTGAAACACTTAAATGTTTTTTTGCCAGCTTTATAATTTAGACAAATCTGGATTCCTTAAAACACAGTTTGTGATCTGGTAAAGATTTACTATACTTATGAGGACATTTTACAGCTATTTGGGGAATTAGATCACCCAAATGGAGTTCTTTGGCAAGTTAAAATTCAAATCAATTATTCTACACTGATTACAGATTTGTTAAAACATGACTTGACATTTATAATCTATTCATTTATCTTTCTCATTTTCAACAAATGTAGAAACGAATTCATGCTGTGTAGTCAGTGTTTAGAAAAGAATTTTTGATTACATTTGCAGATGAGTTGTTTCTTGGTGTGAGACGACTGTAAAAGTAAACTTTGCTTTGGCTTCACATTCTGCCTTCTGGTGCCTTACATTAAGAGAACACCTGCATTATTACAGGATAATGGGTCTCTACGGGCCAGGGCATAAGTGTTATTAAAAAGCTGCGGAGCATGTCCCTGTCACAAAATTAATTTTCTGTCAGTAAAGAAACAAGGGTTGATTTTCTTTGTAGCAGCTGAATAATTAGCTTCTTGGGAAGTTTTAATAGGCCATGGGTCATAAAACATCACAAAAATGAAACAAAGCCTAAAAAAAGAAAGAAATGGCAGCAAGTTATTGAACCTCCATGATGCAATTACCCATATAGTTTATCCTTCCCCCTAACTGTCTCCTTCCTAATCACACATGGTACACACATTAGACACATATATGCACATTTCTTCTTTTTTATTTTTCCTTTTAAGTTTCCTTTTAATGACACAATTTTACGCTTTGCCACACGTGCTCTGAGGTTTGAAAGCCTTTGTGGTAGATTTATTTCCATCACAATTTGTCTTTAGAGCAAAAGTGACTTTGCTTTAAATTTCAAAAGCTTAAAGCTTCATAAAGTAAGCTCCTTCTGTTTGTAAATATACCCTGACTCATAAAAAACACTTTGTAACTGAAGTGCCCAATTACATAATATAACCACAGACAGAATCTTAATAATTGTAAGAAAAGTTACAAATTCGAAAAACATTTCTGTCCACATTTGACAAAAAGTTACCAGCTGCTGTTGCAGCTACAAGCAGTGCTAGCTAGTTGATAAGGTACATTCAAATGAAAAAATCAAATTGTCATAAAATTCCACGTTAACAAGACAACTCTTATTTACAGTGGCTTTTTAACCAAATTATTTTGTCATTCTCTTTGTATTTCAATTATTACTGGAAATACCTAATCTCATACTATGCATCTACATATATTGGATATACATAAAAGTAAAATGTAGCTGTCCAAGAAATTCATATAATCAGAGTAAAACATTATTTGGTAAAAATAATACTCAACCACTGAGTAACTGATCATAAGATCTGATTCAATATAGTGATGTGTCAAACAAATATATAAAGTTATCAGAAAATTCTGCTATTTTAAAGTCCAAAATAATAATAAAAGAAAATAACATAGTTGCAAAATAGATCCAGCCATATAAAACATGTTTTCCATTTTCTTTTCAACAAAATTTATTAAGCTAATTTTTACAGCATTTAATGTATACATTACTAGAGCAGGGTAAAATACTTACAGTGACAGCAAATTTTTACAAATAGAAGTATTTGTAAAAATAAACTTGAGTAACAGTAGTTACTCGAGCAACTACTGTAACTCAAGTAACGTCATAAAAATATTAAGTAAAGTTAAAAAGTACTATTAAAAAAGTGCACTTTTTTAGTGTTACCCAAGTAACTGGTATTGGTTACTACTACTTTTGCATGGGGGTAACAATTTAGAAGTCATATAAACTCACAAGCCTCTTTATTAGATTTACCTGTTAAGTTTATCAGGTAAAAGTGTGTAAAAGCAAGTTGGCCAATTAAGATAATTTGGTGGTCCCTGGTCTCAAATGGAGCGCACAAGAAGAGAAAAGTTTATTGTAAATGTACTGAACAACTCAGTTGTGAAAACACCATTAGACTTTGTATAGAGCACTGAACTTTCAGCTTAAGATGGACTGGTAGTGAAGTTTGTCAAAACCAGATATTCCTGCACATTATAAATATTAAAACACTATAAAGTTTAGAGGGCAGCATTTTGAACATATCATTCAGATTGGGTCTGTTTCTGTGATGAAGTTCTTCATCAGCAGCTGTAGATATATATGTAAGAGCACTTCTGGAAGGAATTTCTTGCACTCTGTCAAGAGAAAACATTTTACATGGTGGCTAATTTCTCTAATTATCACATGTGGAATGGCTCCCAGATGACAGCAGAAGGAAAACAGCTCTCACCCAGCAGTATTATGCCTTCAACATATACAGTTTCACAACTTCAGAACCCAGTCATGCCTACATACAGCTTCTCTAACTCCATCAAGTTTGTACCAATATACTCTGATGTAACACAGCTGGCCTCTTCGATCAAAATATCAGATCAAATCCTCAGAAAAATCTGTTGGTTCAGAAATTCAATCCAGACTTCTATAATCGTCTACATAATCATCTACGTGCAACACTTTAGAGCTTTGTTCTCGTTACTGCCAGTAGCCCATGCTAGTTCAGTTGAGAATAACTGGAGCATTCCTATTGGCTGAAAATAACTTATTCCAAAAACACTCCATGAGAAGACAGATGCTTTCTTCGACAAAATAGGACAAAATGCCTGCACCACAGGGTCAGGACATTCTGAGGGTCAGAGCAATGTTTTTCAAATGTGCCTGCCTGGGCTGTAGCTGCGTTTTAGATTGGACGGTCACAGCTGTGGGGTCTTTCTGCAGAGCAGCTGTTTGAGATCAGATGGAGTCCCGTGTGTCCATTCCAGGCTCAGCAAACCCCTTTCGATTACCCCCAGAAGAACCAAGACCGCTGCGGCATTCCAGCAACTTGATCTCATGTGAGTTCACCAACGGGGGGCAACGTAGAGCAGTCACATCTTGGTGGATATTTTTATGTGCTTCAATTTTAGATTTAATGTGGTATTAAAACTTGAATAATGTAGTATTTCCAGTGGGTTTCAAAATTCAAAATTTAAACATCTAATGCAGGGATCTTAGATAAACTAGAGTATTTGCAGTTTTTTTTCCAGAGTTTATTTCTTGTGTAACTTTTATAATGTTGTATCCATGTAGTATTGTCTATCTGATTTCATTTCCTATAACATTTTGTTTTCACAACAGCTTTAACTTCAGCAAACATGTAAAATAACCAAACAATAACACCTTTCAGCAGCTGACTCAAGTAAAATGATCCGGCCTTCATGTCTTTTTTTGAAAAACGACTCTCCTCACCATTTGAGCAGTGAACACTTATGATGTCATGTGTATCAGTCTTCCTCGCAGCTTGCGTGGTGCAACCACTACAGTTGATTTATAGCCACAAACATGTGGAGCAGGTGGCGCCTCCAGCCCCCTTCACATAACCTTGCTGTCTCCTGCCTCACAGACTGACTACATTTAACTCATTTCACCATAAATGTCTGACAAATCTGTAAAAGATGTTGAATCGCTTATTTTACTCAGC
Source organism: Brachyrhaphis roseni (assembly GCA_903066815.1). NCBI lineage: Eukaryota > Metazoa > Chordata > Actinopteri > Cyprinodontiformes > Poeciliidae > Brachyrhaphis > Brachyrhaphis roseni. Next base: position 26,832 of record CAEFZY010065202.1, on the reverse strand, counting down.
ATTTACTCATGTCTTTTTAGTTTTCTTGTGCGGTTTTTATGCAAATTAAACAGAAGTTTCTGATGAAGAACTATGAATGGGACAAAAAAATCATGAGCTGGAAAGAAATTGTAGAAAAAAAGAGGGCAAAAGAAGTAAAGACAGAGGAGGAGAGAGAGGACAAGAGATGGGAACCCGCTTGAATGCCGAGTGCAGCTGCAGAATGGCATTGCATTGGGATCTGTCAGCTCGACTCTGATTGGCCTGACACTGCTAATCCCTCCAGATGTTCAGCATTAACTGATGAGTGCGTGACTGTTCTGTGCGGAAGAAAATGCAGAGAGAGAGTGCCTGAGGACTCCATGGCTGGTGGGACTAGGGTAAACAGAGCCTCTCATGGACCACTGTCCATGGGATTTGGGGAGATTTAGGGAACAGGATGATCCAGCATCCGGGAATTAGGTGGCTCAGAGTGCAGACTGTGTCAGCAGTTTGGGATCCTGGTTCCACAAGTGGCTTTGCTGGCCTACCGTCATCAGCACTGAAAAGCTGTTCGATCACATACAGAATTGCCAGACTTTAGATTCTCTAAGTAAAAAATGTTACAGGATGTCAACGTGTCTGTTTGAGTGAAGCCCCCAGGCTTTTATCCTTTCTCTGTAATCCAGCCTTACAATCAGCACTGGCAGGTGTCCTAAACCTCAAGCTAAGCTGAAAAGCCAGAATTTCCTGAAACTGACTGATGTATTGATTCAGACTAAAGCTCTCCAGTTTAGACGGGTTGTGATGGCAGTGGTGGACAGCTGGCCTAATAAACAGCTTTCAAAAAGAGAATATTATTTGTTTAGCTAAGAGCTGTTGTGTTACTGATCAGTAAATGCAAATTTTTAAACACTAATTTTATTTCCGCTTTTTACTTTCAGTAGCTCATTAAATTCCCAGCAGTAGTTGTCTAGACATATTTTAATTGATTTAAATCTATTTAGAATGTCTGTTATCTGAAAACATTTTTTTAACTTAAAGCGAGGAATTTCCTGAAACTATGAAACATATTGGTTAGAGCTGAATGGGACCTGCAACGACTCAATTACAAAAATTCCTGAAGGCAAAATCTTAACTTGACGCTTCATTTAATTTACTTGACAGTGTTCGTGTTTCCCGGGGGGAAGCTATTGTTGTCGCACAACATTTCTGTGTAGACATTAATTGTGATGGAAAATCAGTAAAAGACTTTGAATGTTTGGGATGAAATCCCACAGAAGAGAAGTCATTATACCCTAAACCAAGTTAGCTCAGCAGAATAACATAACATGGAAAATTATTTTGCTGATGCCAATGGCAACTTTATGCGTCATATTTTCCAGACTAAAAGTCAAACCTTTTTTTTAATAAACTTTAAAATCAATCTATAGATGGCTCCATTATTACTTTCGTAAACAATGCGCTGTGTATGACATCATCAATATTCATATGCTCATGCAGGTTGCTTTGGGGATGTAAAGCGACAAATATTTCTTTGAGGTTGGGTTTAATTAGTATGAATTACTATGTAAAAGAAAATATTTCAGCATAAAATCGGAATTTAACATCGAGACGTAGCCTTGGCTACAGAACTGCTTTTGCAGAGGTTGCACTTGAAGATGATCAGCTGGTTAAATTAATCTGATTAACAGCACCTAGTCGCACCTGGCATTATGACAGTATGTGCATAAATGTCTACACAAACAGGACATAAGAAGATGATCAACAGTGATGTTTAGGAATCATGTTTGGGTGTTTCAAAGTGAAATGTGAAGGTCAGTCGATAATACTCGTAGTTGCTTGTTTCCCAGACACAACACACACAAGCCCTGGTTGTTTTTCTGCTGCAGGCTTCATATGACTGCCATGAAGGGTCTGTCTGCTTTCCTCGCTCCAAAACAGACAAGGAGAAAGAAGCAGCTGCAGCCGGCCCCTCTGGGATCCATGCCGAAATAAAACTATCAAATGCCCCCGGACCGAGGACAGATCGCTTAATGTGTGAAAGCTGCACTGTGTTCACAGACATGTTTTGTCTGCTCTGGCAGACTTGTGAATACAAGTTTTTTTTTTTCTTTTTACCACTTTCTGTATTTTGGTGTGACGCTATGGAGGAAATGATAACTGGAAGGGGTCAGTTTGTAGTTCTTGTAGGAACTCAAGTGGTTAAAATAACTCTGCATGTCCTTGGCAGAAATGAATGGGTAAAGCTGTTGGCAGAGCGTGAGGTCGGGCGGTAAGAAGGGGTGAAGAAGTGGGTATGGTGTGAGTTTGGGGGGCAGGCAAAGATTGTCACCAAAAAGGTTGGCAGTCTTCCAGGACCCGGTCTAAAATCCTGTCACAATTACACTATTAGCATGCTCAGCTGCGCCTCTGTTCTTCTTTTCTCCAGCAACCTATGACAACCAACAAGGCACATGAGTCCATCAGAAAAAGAGTCTGTCACAGGCCCATTGTGTCCTAAGCCTCCGTGCCCTCACCCCACTATTGACTCTCAGCTGTTGAAGGGAGCCAGAGAAAAGCCAAAGGCATCATGGGAGCTGCAGGAGCACTTGTGGTGCTGGCTGTGATTGACAAAAACTTGGCAAGCAGAGTAACTCACCACTGAAGCATGAAATGTGAACTTCAACTGAAAGTCTGCTTTTCAGGAAGGAAAAATGTTTAGTTTTGAAAATACATCAGCAGCTTTGAAAACAGTAAAAGAAGAAAAACAATTTCTGGTAAAATCGTAATATCTAGGTTCCGGTTTCTGGTAATATCTAGGTTTCAGATTATTCTTTAAAATTGTTTCTCTTCAAAACAACTATTACCTTTATCCTAGTTATCCTGTACCATATATTGTATTAACCCGATTAATATTTTTTAGTGTGTCTTTAACTAGAAAAAAATATTTATTGGCACAAGTTGCTATACACATATTTCACTTTTTCTTTACCTTAGAAAAATATGTTAGGGATAAGATCAATAAGTACTGTAGTATAGGTTGTCATAAATAGGAGGAACAATGCTTTGATCAAAATTGTCCCTCCCCATTCATTTCTAGATCAATTATTAGGAAAATTTAAGAAAAAGTACATTTTGGGAAAAAATTTATTCCAAAAATGTTTTGGTCATCATCCAATAAAAGATGGGATTTCATTGGTATTCGTGTGTGTAAATGCAGGTGGCAGAAATGTTAGCTACCTCTATTTTTAAATATCTTGTTGTAGAGTAACTTGGTTTACCTCTAACCAGGTTACTAACTGGTACTAGACTTAGAGCCATGGCAATGGCTCTGCTTTCAGTTGCCGTTTCCATGACAGCCAGACAGTTGCTCTGCAACACTGTGAAACTCTTCAGAAACTGTTTGAATGACATTACAAAGAGTCTAAAGCCCTAAGGACAGAATGCACCAAAACAAACCCGATTCACCAAATCCAAACACTGAAATCCAGAGGATACATTGCCAACACAGTGACAAACCCTGGAGAAGTCCTGAAATCACACATCAGATTTTCTTTTTGCTGCATGCAGGGACCCATTTGGCTGGTTTTACCATTGAGATTGACTTTGGATCATCTTTGAACTTGAAGAATGGTACTCCAAAATCAGCTCAACCGTCCTTTACAGAGACAACACACATATAAGACAAAGCTCTGAATGCACACACATATTAAAAAAAAGTTTGCTGGGCCTACATATTGTTTTGCATTATGAGTAGTTGATGTATCCACAGAACACCTAGAGGGTTAAAAAAACAGGAACTCATGAATGAATGCATTAAAATGTAACCAATATACTGCGCTCTCCTACTCTTTCTGTGTTTTAGGAATGATTCATTTTATTATTTAATTTATTTGTTAAAACTATCTCTGAAAAAAACCTTCTTTAAAAGCGTCACACATTCTATATTTATGCAGTGCGTCATTTTATGCATGATATTTTAATTTGTGATCGTTTTCACTGACAGAGGTTTTATGTTTGCTTGATTTATTCACCACAAAGGCCTAACTATGTTGATCATGATCGATTTATAGCGCAAAACATCCAGGGAGGTGAATACTTTTTTAGGCACTGTAGAGATTATCAAGTAGAAGCTGCTCTGTATTTTCACAGTGTGTGTGTGTGTGTGTGTGTGTGTGTGTATAAGTGAACAATTTAATGGGTTGTGTAAAGTGATATTGTTGTGGCCTCTCTGTGACTTTACTGCTCGATTTAACTCCATCAGCTACAGGAGCCAGACAAGTTTAAAAGTTGAAATGGAGATTGAGCAATCTTACCAGGCACAGTATTTCATTAACATGACAAGCTGATAAAATGCCAGTGGGCATGCACTTGGCTGACGAACAGCAATCTTTCCTTTACAGCTGTGTTAATTAACCTTCCCACAACAGAGGCAGACTGCAGCGCAGGAGCCAGTTGCTGCAGAAGAAGCCACAACGCCAACAAGGCCTCCCTAAAAATAACTTCTTGCTAAGAAATAAATAAGATGGTTGTCTTCCCTCCATGCAAACCCAAACCTGCTGATTTGGAGGGAAGCCTAGCAAAATCGTCTTTAGCAGTCTGCTAACTTTTTTCTCATGTTTTTGCTTTTCATTCAAGTAAAAGGTCTTATTAGAAAACTGCCATAGTGATCCTCAAAACACCAGGAGTGTCAGGACCCATATAACTGCTTCGGCTGTGTACCTTTGGAGCAATGCAAGATGCTTCACAGAAAAGTGTAAAAAATGTCAAGAGTTTCCAGTTTTCTCTTTTGCATACCACTGTCTTGTCAGCTTAGTTACATAGGAACCACAGAGTTTCTACAAATTTTCCTATTGAAAATTCTGTACTTTTCTTCACAAATCTTAAGCTGTTTTGGACAGTTTTACAAAATTGCAATCATTTAAGTTTCTAAAAAATATTACCTCAATTCTCACTTGAATTTAATCTTTTATGTTTTTGCAACTTATTAGACTTTCCATGGCTTTGCAAGGGTAAATATGAACGCTAGAATGAAAAACTTAAAACCACTTGTTGCTTTAATCATGTTCCAAAATGGTCGCAGGGTTTAACAACTGAGTTCTCTATCAAAGATGAAAAGGCATTATTACAGGGGATTGACATCTTACATTTAAATACAATGGTTAAATCTTTACGTTATAGTTGTAAAAAAATGACTATCCTTCAGTTATAATATTGGCATGTCTATGATTAGGCATACATTTTCCTACGTTCATGCACATGAATTTTTTGACAGAAGAATATATTCAGTGTTTTAATTCTTTTGGCAACAAATGATCAGAGCAGGCGGTGCAGAGTGAAAGGAATAATTAAACGGCTGCTTTTGTGCATAGTGTTTGAAGAGCAAGTCAAAAGCTCCTGAAACTAAATGCTGTTGACAGTTCATTGAGACACAGAGGAGCAGCTTTAATAGCTCTCTCATCGGTGCCCTTGTCACGCTGTTGATGCCCTCAGTGACACGGCCCACTATGCAAACACACGGACATCAGTTCTGTGCATGCACAAACTCTTGTACACAGAAACACACGACAACATATTTTATTTTCTGCATTTAGATAATTCTATTTCCAGATTAGAATGGTGACGCAATATATATTTTCAATTAATGTTAGAAACAAAGTGCTCTGGGCATGAGTTCAAATTATTATAGGTCTTTTTTAATCTACACCGGGTCTAAATTATAGCCTGTATTCTGGGTCAAATACGTATGTATATGGTGGAGAATTGTCCTTCTCCATGCTAAGTTCTTGATGCTCTCCATCCATGAAGCCTCTTTTTCTCCATCTGAAATGACTTGCAGACTTATCTGGGCATCTGCAAATTGGTCATATTTCTCATTGGTGAGGTTTTGTAATGCACTCAGCATATGGATGCAGTCTTGTCCTCTTCTCATCTGGGCGCTTATCGTTTCTGTTGAGTGGTGGTGACACAATGAAAACAGGGACATGCTGTGCAGCCTGCCACACGAGGAAGAGTACTCAGCAGAACTTTATTGAATTAACTCTGAGCGTTTGTTCCTAAACCAATATTGCAAGACTTTTGTGTGCAGGCGCACACAAAAGACTGCTGCGGAGGTAAAGAAGCCTCCAGGCAGCTCTTCATCAAAGCATAGCGTTTAGTTTAGGTCAAAAGAGAACTCCTGATCTGGAAATAACAGAGCATTCCGGAAGAACACAGCGGTCCCACCCAGCCTCCCAGCTGCCTTCAACCTGTCTGTCTCTCTGGCTGCCCGTCTAACTTTCTCCACTTTAATTTATTTACTTTGAGACCTGCTGCTTCCGTCTGTCATTTCTCTTACATACCACACTGTTGCACATTCAGGCTGACTGACAGGAATTTATGAAGGCTAGTTTTAGTGCACTAACTCATTAAAGTTCATTGAGCAGAACTTACTAAATGGGGAGTATTTGGACACGTAGAGCCGTTTTCACATTAAGACAAAAATAATTCTGCACATTTGGTATGAAAATAGAAATGGCAACTAGAAGTAGTTTCTTAGAGTTCTGTACACTCAACAAAATAAACCCTGGGGGTTGATCATATAATATTTTTGTTCACACCATCTATCAGAGTGATTAAACTGTGATTTTCTGTCTTTTTTTTTTACACCAGGAAACAGCCAAATCAAACTACACAGTAGAAATCTAGAAACCCTCACTGTTGGGGAGGAAATATTGTTTCACTTGGTCCTAAACCAAGGGTGCAGTTTTGATGTGGTAGGATGCTAAACATTTCTTACTGCTTGAATATTCCCAGTAAGAAATGTTTGTTTGGGTCGTCTCTAAGCCTAAACTCCTAGAAACGGAGAGCAATGAACTGCACAACAGGAGTAACCTGTTTTTTGAATGTAAACACAAGATTCAACCCCAGACTCCCATTTGGAGTGTTACAGTGCTTACATTTTAAGATATAAATATATTGTCTGCCTAAAGGTAGCATACATTAATTGATTAATTTTAAATCAATTAACTAAACAGTGAATCTGAGTGACTAAACAAAATTTGAGTGAGTTTGCTTGACTTTTATCAGTCTGATATGCTGTATTGGCCTCATTTATCTGTTTGTTTTTTTCTTCTCTGTTTATCTCTCACACAAAAAACACCCCTCAGTGATTCACTGTCACACATAATTTTACTAAACATTTAATGTTTCTGTTCTTTGTTTCCCTTCAAACATTGTTTCATTTATTTTCCACCACATTATGAAAGGAAATTGAATTGAATGAATGTTCTTTTTGTTGTGGATGAAAAACCTTTTGATTTGATGTTTGCTCATCCTTCAATTATAGGACAGGACTTCTTCTCTCAGCTGCTCCTCATGGCGAAGACAATTATATTGAGAGATTTCCTCTGGTTGGTATTTAAGATGTGAATTTGATGGCACTAACAGCAACAGGCACAGACGTGTCACGGCACGTTTAGGTGTCCAATGAACATTCAGTGTATACCACGCACCAGATGAGATCCAGACAAAGTAAAGCTCTTGATTGACCTAAAATGGAATAATCATCATTTTCTGTAGTTTGCAATGTTTTAATGGTGCATACCTGCAAAATTCCTGAATAATATCAAGGTGCTCTTAACTAAACCTCTGCAGGTAAATTCTACAAAATTCTTAGGGAACAAAAGGAGTTTAATTAATGATCTGATCTTGGAAAGATGGTCCCACATCACACAACAGAAGATAAGTTGGGAGACGGAAGGCTTGAGGGCACAACATGTGGGTTTCCCCTTGTTCAGCACTATCAGAGGGCTGAAGCATCAAAGCATCAGAGTTGGGCTGTTATCTCGAGCTCACAGAGGAGCTGTCACAGATAAAACAGGAAGTAGTTAAAGTGGTGTCAAGCTGCTCTTGTGCACCTCCAAATCTACCATGCATTTACAGAACAGTAGGGCAGCAATACACAGGAATGCATGTGAGAAAATCTTTGCTGACTTTCACACAGACACACACCTCCACTCTTCCTGCTGGTCTATCTTTAAAGCATAGGGGTTAAGACAGATAGCGAACAAAAAGCTGATTTGCTGCTCAGCTCCTTGTGCGTGCAAAGATTTAAAGCCTGATTTCCTTTTGCTCACAACAGCCACCTGCTTCCGCCCTCATCTGCAGAGATGAGGTGGTTGTGTTTCATCTTCCCTCAGAATAAAGACTGAGAGTCCCTTTTGGGGCTAAAGCCCAAATTTTCATAACCTTACTGCATGTGAGACCTTTAACAAAAATCCATTCATGCAAATAAATATTAATAAAAACAGGGGAGACTAGACCAAAATGAATGTTTGTGTATTTTCATAGACTAAGCAAGAGAATTAAACACTCACATATTTCCCTGCATATAGAAAAACAGCAGAATTATCAAGCAAATCCTTACTGAAATGTTATACAGTTCACACTGCAGCTGAGAAATTTAAAAAAATATACCCCCCCACACATACAAACAATAAGATAAGTTAAATTAAAATAGGCTGGCAACTAATCTAACAAAAATATTGACCAAGTCACCAGTCAGAGTTTTCACTTTTCAAACACTAGCTTAGCATTTACTATCTACAGGTAAAAATAAACCTGTTCATATTCGTTATTTGGACGTTGAAATATCGATACCACGCAGCAAAACAAACTACTGCAGGTTTATTTTTTTACATTTATAAACTCCTTATTACTGGTGTAGACAATTCATGATATTATTAGACATGTGAGAGGTGCAGTTTCAGAAATGAAATAAAAATAATTTAAATGGATTTTAACACTTCCAGTTAAGATCTCTATTGCTGCCAAGTGGCTGCAGGATCTATGCAATGAAAGAAATGTTACCACACCTTGCAAAGGTTCCTACACCAGAGTATGGATGTAAAATAATTAGGGGGTTTCTTATAGCTAAGACAATCCAATTAAGCTCAGTGGACTTTGTCCGACTTGAAATTCAATTTCACCTTATTAATTGCTGATGTAAAAACACTAAAGGATATTAACTGAAAACTATTAACATACCTTCTGCAACCATTATAATGTTCAGGCAATTTGAGGTGCTTTACAAGATAACATAAAACAATAAACAACAATAAAACATTAAGTTGCAGTGGCAAAATAAAGAGTAAAATGATAAAAAGTTGCTCTCCACAGTAAAACTAATAATGTTTCAGTTATTAATCAAAGGCAGCTTTAAACAAAGGCATTTCAGCATTGATTTGAAGAAACTCAGGGTTTCAGCATTTTTGCAGTTTTCTGGAAGTTTGTTCCAGATTAGAAGAGCATAAAAGTCTCTGTTCTCTGAGCTACAGGGAGCCAATGAGGTGATGTGCTTTCTCGTCCTAGTTTTAGTGAAAAAGTGCGCAGCAGCTTTCTGGATCAGCTGCAGCTGTCTGGTTGACTTTCATGCAGATCTGTGAAGACACTTGCAGTAATGCAACTAAAGAGAAACACATGGATGAGTTTCTCAAAATCTTGTTCAGATGTTAGTCAATAAATCCAGGAAGTGTTTTTCAGGTGTTAAATGTCAGATTTTATAATTGAGTCTCTAAAGGCTCAGGCTAATTCTGTTTTTCAGAATTGGTAATAGTAATTTTGTTTCATTTTCACAACTATTATTGTTGTGCCCACTAATACTGGATATATATTAAAATCTCTACCAACTGTCTTTTTGAATTTATATATATTTACCTTCTTCTTCTGCACCCTTATACATATTTTGCTTAGCAACACAAACAGCAGACTTTGCAGCAACATTTTGCAAATACATACCAATCTCTCATTTCTTCCTCAAAAAAATGCTAAAATTGGTTAATTAGATTAAATTCCCTGAAAAATGCTCATTGAGTTTTATTAAACATAAAGCTGCATGCACATTTCATCAAAGGCAACTTGGATTTCTCTTGAGGCATCTTGGAATTATGTTGGATGTTCAGCATCCCTAAAGTGGGAGAATGAAATAAGGGGATTTATCCACAGACACTAATCATTCCCAACTTAGAGCATTGGCACAAAAAGGAAAGAATGTGTAAAGAGCCTCCAAGCACAAAGAATTCACAGTGATCAAAAGGAGAATTAGGGGTGACTTCTTCCACTGAGCCATTGTCTGTGTGCTTCATAAAGTATCACTCTGGGTAGAAGAGGAGGAGGAGGAAGGTGAAGAGGAGGGGGATCAAGGAGTTCTTGAATTAAAGAGCCTCTGCGCTTTTCTCTCACCTTTTAATCCACCACCTCACTCTTGTTATCCCTCGCCACTTTCTTCATTTCTTCCTCCAGAAATAGATCCCTCTGAGATACAGACTTGGCACAAAGCATTTGTGTGTGAGTGTGAGTGTGTTTTGGGGAAATTCAAAGCTTTTGAAGCTGAAAGCCCAGGGAGGACTGTGTGGGCCTGCTGCAGATGTGCCGTGTGTGCGTGTGTTTGAGCATGTGTGTGAGTGTGTCGTACAGAGAGAGAAGAGAGGATCGAGCCACCAGGATAATGACCATGACAGCTGTCCAACAGGCTCGACCCCCTGCTGTCTTTTAAGTCCTTGTTTAAGGTTTGGCTTCGGCTCCCACTTTGAACTGCAACAATAATTCCCTTGACACGCAAGGCCAAGATGCGTTTGGCAACATGTCATCTCATCCCTCTGACCAGCAGAAAGTAAAGTTCGCTCCATCACGATTTGACATTCACATATATCCTTGTAGACTAAACACCTGCTGTGTTATCAGTTAACTGGAGACGATCCTATTCATGAAATTGAGGCAAGACATCAAGTAATTGGACAATTGAGTGAAAACTTGATTAGTATATGGCATTTTTCTTTTTTGCAGTACTGAATATTAGCTTCAGCTTTCTAGCCAGACTTTGCTTCAATATCCTAATTCTGTTAGGTGCATAAATAGTTGCAAGCTCAACTCTAGTTACATATCTTATAATGAAACTTGGGGAATTTTTCAAGAGGAGCTTAGAGCTCGACTCACCAACAAAAATGTATCAACCAAATAAAAAATGGCGGCCTTTTACCGTGGTGTCATGTCTGAAGCAGCTGGTTTTCCACTGAATAGAATAATTTCATTACAAAGTAATAAAAGAAGTTGTTTATTGTAGCTTTAAGACTATTTCAGCATTTCATTAGAGGCGAGTTTACAAAATTAGAAACAACAAAAGACTGAAACACCCATCTACTTAAACTTTGCTCTATGGTGGTGAATCATAATCATTTGTCAGAGGTTCAAAAATGCATTGCGTTGCTGCTTACAAATTGTTGTAATTGCCACTGTGGTTGAATAGAAATCATGGTTACAGGCAAACAAATATTACCGCCAGTGCCCTTCCATTGCACCTCCTCTAAAACAAACACATTAATCTCTTTAAGGAGTTTCTCTTTCAGAACAGAACATTACTTTTAAAATCACTAAAAAGGATGTTGGAGCAAAAAAACTACTGTAACAGTAAACCAGGTAAACTTTGGCGTTATGTTTTATAAAGGTTTATTTGATCAGAGAGGGACGTAGATCCAAATGTATTTTGCTTTTTGCTGACTGAATAAAACGATTTCAGGAATGATAGTTATGAAACTTAATAAACCTTTTATTCTGCCCTATTCTTTTTGGTGGATTTTAATTATTGCTCTATTGATATGATAGGGCATATCATAAACTTTCATGAGAAGGTCCTCGGTTCAATTCCCAGCCTGAGGTCTTTCTGCATGGAGTTTGCATGATCTCCCTGTTCATGCATGGGCTCTCTGCAGGTGCATTCCAAAAACATTAGGTCAATTTAATACTCTTAATGTTACGTTGTAATATGTTTTAGAACATGATGTTAAAGCTCCTGCTGTTCACCTAATGACCCTGCTGTTACTGTGATTTTCTTGAAAGAGCAGACCACCTACTTGGTTGCTGGTTCGATCCCCGCTTGACATGCTTCTGTGATCGTATCCTTGGGCTAGACACTTCACTTGCCTAGCCTGCTGGTGGTGGTCAGAGGGCCTGCTGGTGGTGGTGGTGCATGGCAGCCTCACTTCTGTCAGACTTCGGAGTTCTCTGGACGTGATAAGGCTCTGTAAAAGTACAAAGCCATTTGTTTCAACTGAAAGCTCACTTCTTACACAAAGAAGAGATCAAAATATAAAAAAAATGCAATTTTTACCAACTACCAAAACATTCACTTTTTACATGATAATGACTTATCATTTTGGACTGACACAGCCCAGTGTTCTGCTTTCTGGTACCTGATTCTTCATGCATCCTAGCATGTCTGCTTACAAAACTGTAGAGCAGCAACCAGCTGGAAGACTATATAGATACTTGAGAAAAGATGAAAGCACACACAAGAAATTTGTTTTTAATTTCCTGTGGATGACTTGCAGGTTCTGACCTGCTACTAAATCTGGCTGTCTTCCTGACACATTCAAGGGTTAACCTCCACTTCCCCCTGATCTCATCTCTTCTAAAGAATTCCCAACCTCCTGCTCCTTTCGGATGTCTATTAGATTACATTGGCTTTTCCTCTCAGCCAGTGACTTCCTGCCCTTCAGGGAACTTGAGATAAGGACCAGCTCTCTCAAATGCATTTCTGTAGATACAACTTCAACAAATTTCCTCTCTGAGCTCTGTCTGGAAAACAAAATCCACAAACAACAAAAGATAGAGGCTCAAAAATAACAAACAATCTTAGAAGCAGTGGGGACACAAGTGTTCAAGGCGGTGTTTGGTGGAGCTTTGTGACCTAACGGTGCGGGAAGAGAGGAGATAAACAAAACAGACAATTTTCTGTCATCTCTGAGAACCCAATAAAACAAAACAATCCTCTCCGCTTCGCTGTCCATGAAAAGATCTCCAGAGATGTCCTCAGGAAATTCCACTTCCCCTGTGCCGGGAATGTCCTGGGAGGGTTTTATCAGCAGTGTACTGAAGTTTGAGTTTATAATAAGAGGAAAGCAAGGATGGAAATGCTGGCAGAAACATTGTGTCCTCCTGCTAGTAATAAGAAACTGTGGAAAAACACTATGGGATTTAGTCAATTTGTCTTTATAAAACCTGATATTTATAGCTTCAGTGTTTCAGAGGAAGATCCTGTCAGATACAGTTACCCTCAGTTCTATGTATCTGTTATTTTTATTGAAAATTAATAGCATTCAACAAACGGGCTGGATATCTAATTGTTGCCCCTGGTATTATATCCCACAAATCAGACAAAATATTGACTATTAGGTAAGGGGTGCCCGAAGCCAGGCCTCAAGAGCTTCCCTCAATTTTTAGATGCATTTCTCTCGAACACACCTTAATCAAATGATTTAATTCCCTCATAAACATGTTATTCTGCTCTGCAGTGCATACATAAGGGTGATTAACAGTGATAAGATCCTCCTCCTGGCTCTGATTGGTTGTTCCTGACAGAGTGGTGCATTTCTGCAGATGGCAGTAGGACCACAGGGAGCAGGCAGAGAAGCTTGATTCACAGATAATATATCTCATATTAAAACTGTCAGGACAGTGGCAGTTTAAATAGACATATTTTGTAAAACCTGCCTACTGCAGCTTTAAAGACTTCATCCAAGTTCAAACTGATCAAGAGAAAATCTGGAGAAAGTAGAATGCTCTAAAAGTGGAAATAACCCCCAACTACTTTAAAAAACTCTCATTTGTAGTTTTCACTGGAAAATGCAATTGTATCAGCTGTCGTAATGTGTTAAAAGCATCTTTTGGAAAAGAGTCTTTTTACACCATCTTTTACTAGGTTGTGGTAACACAGTGGTGTAACGTTTGACATCACTGCCTATAAATGGTAGGGATGAGCGTTTTCAACATCAAACTCATGCGACAAGAAAAAAATGTGCCGAAAAATGCTGGTCACTGTCCAAACTAGTTATGATTTTAACTGTGCTGATTTGAAATGTTATTGATTTATATATGTAGTAAAAACAATCCATTTAGAATGTCAATGTCTGTTTTGTTTGTCTCCTTAATGAATTTCTTTCACCAAAAATACTATTTATTTTCCCTATTTTAAGCTTTAAGGTCCATAAAAATGTGACAAATGCCATAAAGTTCAAAACAACCTCTGAAATGACTAATGAGGATAGCAGCATTTGTCTGTAATAGGACAGCAGTCTTTTCAAGCTAACCCTACTACAACGTTGGTCTTTCATTTCTCTATTTGCAGTTCAATAATTTGCCATTAGGGGGCATCTCAGCCTTCCCTCATGTGTGAACTGACTTTTGGGTGTTAAACTCTGGTATGAAGTATTTATTTGCCTCCCATGTTTTTGTTTCTAACTGAATATGAATGAATGGCCGCACATTTGCGTGCAAGACTAAGCTCATTTGTGTTTGTGTGAATCGTTCTTGGGAGGGGGGAAATGTGCTGCCTGCCTGTGCATGTGGACACAACTGCCTCCATCTGTGTGCAGCTGCTTGTGTTTTGTGTCTGGGGTGTGTGTGTGTGTGCATGTGTGTGGGGCAGGCATTAAGTCCTATCTATTTACAGAACGGCTATGTTTGGCCAATACTTCCTGACTTCCTTGCTCTTGGCAAACACACAGACAGCTACAGTTGGCGTATTGTTTTAGAACCGGGGCGAGATTGTTGGTACTTGAAAGAGATTTGGGCTTGCTTGTGTTTGACTTTTGCGGTGTGTCTGTTTGATATCGATCATAAACGATAACACAGCTGAAGGAAGGAAAAAGCATCTCCTGCCGAAGCTCCCTGTTCTTTTATGTTGAGGTGGAAAAGAACAATGCTGTAAGGTCCAGCAGATATGTCTGTTTTACTCTGTTCTCTTGTCTATGAAAACACACAGGACCTTCAAGCTCTTCATCTTTCTCTCCCGAAAGTTAATTTATTTTCTAACTTGACCTTGTGTTTTCACATGTTTGAAAGATTAGCCCTGATTCTAGCCTAGAGTTTGACTCTTTTGCTCGAGTCCGTAACTAAGACAAGTACTAATAATATACCTCAGCAGACATGTGACAACAGCTTGCCACTCTTTTGACTGTGACCATGCTGACCTCTGCTGGAGGTTTTTAAGTTTGCAGAAGACCAATTTGCATTATTAAACTCAAATAAGATATTTTATGGAAATCTTTCTAAATACTGATACGGTATAAAACGACAAAAACTTTAACTCACATCTTATAACAAATAGTGATAAAGCTTATAGTGATAATATACATTGCCATACTTTAGTCACAAATTTCAACAAAATGCTGAATTTCAAAGTAATGACGTCACAAAACTCAAAGTAGACACAAATCAAATTGTAAGCACATAGTGTTAATAACCCACATTCATGTAAAATCCATATGTTCAGATTGTTTCGTTTCCTTGGGTCGTTGTGATCTTCCCTTTGGAGAGCAGGTGTTGAGTCTATTCTGTTGTTCGGTTAGGTTTCCTGCATTTATAATTCAAAGTTTAGGAATTAATTTTTGATTGTGCTTCACCTCGTTCTTTCATTTCTGTGTTTCTTTTACTCCTGTTTCAGTTTTCCTATCTCCTGTTGATTCTCTAATGTTCTGTTTGTCTGCTACTTTCTGCTCTCCGGTTTGGGTTTTGTTTCATTTTACCAGTAACAGCACAATGCATTCTTTCATAACAGAAAATAATCTATTTGATTCCTTCAGTCTCCAATTCTTTTCACAGTCAGCTGCTCCAACTTTGGTTAATTGATATCCATCTGTCTCTTCTTCCAGTAATATCCACCCCTCTATATATACATTCCTCTTTGGTTCTTTCAGTAACCGTCAGCTCATTCATTCATTCATTCAGCTCAGTTCATTGTCAATCATTTGTCTGCTCTTTTTAAAAAAAAAAAAAAAATCACAAGAGGTCTAAATACTTAAAATAGTGCAACAACGTCGATAAATTGGCCAAATTGTGTTAGCTTTAGAAGATGGATGTTGGCTTAGGCCAGAGGGCATTTATGGTCATTTTGACTGAGCTATATTTCCTGTGATAACCTTTTTACTTGGTACCAAATTAAACATTCAACACCTTGACAAAGTGGCCTACTTGCTATGGCCTGCAACTAAATGATTCAAAGGACTATTGACTTTTGACATTCCATTAAAACTGTTGCATTTAGTTATTATTTGGCTTTGATCATTTGGATTTACATTTAAACGCACTTGTGTTGCAACTTCTTATGTGCTGCTTTTCATTCTTTTTGGTTTCAGTCAAATTATGAACATCTTTCTTTTTGTAACTAGTTTTCATTTTATGTAAGAGGCCTTTTTTCGAAATCTGGCTAACATGTGTTGCAGTGATGTACAAAACAGTTGGATCTGGTCAAAAAGATGAATTAACTGAAGTTATTTTGTAGCAGAGGAAGAAGTTGTTTATTTAACTTTAAGGAATTCAAACATAAATTCTACATTTAGGCTACTGAATAAAACACTGAATTATAACCTTTACTAACATAATGGTAACTCCGAGGCTACAGCTTTTTTCTGCTGCTCTGGACTTTTTTGAAACAATTATCACAAACAAAATCTGTAGAAGCTTAGCATATTTGTCTGCTCTGTCACACTGCAACGAGCTGCACTGAGGAATCAGCTTCAGTACAGGAAAAATATTTTATTATTTTATGTTCTGGAACTTAATGTCGGGAAAGATACCTGTCAATTTTTCTTTTTTATTAGTTTATCCTTAGAAACTCCTATTACTTTACACTTATGGAGTACACAGTTTTTTTCTGTAGCAATACACAACACAGCCTAAATATTTTTTCTCTGAACATTAGGGGTATTTTTTAGAGAGTAGGGATGTTACAGGATACTTCCTGGATTTTACTGTCTACTTTAGCAGGACTAACATGTTATTTTCCCAGAATTTACAAGGCTCTTTTCACAATGTAACATTTACTTCCTGGAATGTGACATACACCTCTACAAACTTTCAGCCCAGAAGTACCCAGTAAGTCACAGGAAAATAACCTGTACATTTTAGAAAAAGTAGCCTGTCAGTTCAGGAGGGAGTCTGTAAAATCCAGTAAAGCAACATTTCATTTCAGAAAATACTGCAGAACTTGTAAGAAAGTAAGCTGGAAGTTTAAGTAACTGTTTAATACTATTAAGTTCAGAAAAAGGGATCTGTAAACTTGAGTTTAATATGCAAATTTTAAAACAGAGACTTGTGCCTTCAGATTACATTTGTTGTGAATTGGAGCTATGTAAATAAACTGAATTGAACTATGTCAAAGTGAAGTACCCCATGAGTTTAGAAAAGTACTGGAAGATAAATTTAAGAAACACATTGGTTGTGTTAATTACTGATTACAATTTAGATAACCAGATCTATTATTTCAAAGTTTCACTTAAGATGGATTAGAATTATTTTAGCTTTGAACATAATCTAAACAACTGTATAAGTCATGATATATTACACATCAATAGAAGTATTATATTCCTTTGTGCAAAAGAGCACAAAGGGACAGAAAACTACAAACCAAGAAAATACCTGCACACAAACACTTTTACATTACATGCAGAATCAGAAGATAACTTTGCTACACCAGCAAAGACTCTGACACATTTCCAGGTAGACACATATAACTTCCAGCCTTGTCACAAATCTGCCAACTCAATTAATCAAGCCGTTCCCTGGAGGGCTAACGGGAGCCAGCCTCGAAGTCCCGCTGACGTGCCTCCCACACCGCACTCCCCAGGATGACAGGAGGAAACAAGTGTCGCCACAGCACAACCCGCGCAGACTGCTTTGTGACATCTGGGCTGCTGATAATGTGAGAACAGAATGAGACTGAAAGAGATGCACCGAGGGAGATATATTCTTTTCTTAGTTGGGAATCCCATTACCTCTCATTACACAAAGGTATTCATATATGTATCATTACAAGGATTATTTCTTAATTTCTAAAAAGAAAAAGAATGTCTGTGTATTTTATTTTACCAAACGTCTCCAGTTCAGACTGATGTATTGCGTTATACGACTTGGACATTCGGTTAATTATTTTAACAAAAAAATAGTCACTTAAATCAGATTAAAACTGATTCTTTGATTTAGCTTTTTTTTTTTTTTTTTTTTTTTTTTTCCAGATTGAAACATAATTAAAACAAACATAATTAAATCTTTCTGAAAAATAAACTTATGGTTTGATCAGCAACACACTTTTAGGGGAAATTAGATTATTTCACATTTATAATATTCTATGAATACTGAAGATCTACTGTATATATAAAGGAACTTAATCCAGTTTACTGCTGTAGCATAATGCCACATTGGAAATCATGCTATTTTTTTTTTTTTTTAAATAAGATCAAAATTTCTACATATGAAGTTATATATATGTATAAATCATTTTAATAAAAACATCACTAATCAAAATTAGTGATTCTCTGTGCCTTGCCACAGAGAATCAGAGGCAAGGCATCATGCATGGCATGTAGTGTCTCTAAATGATGAATTGAACTAAATCCGATACTAGTGTACCTTAAGGGAGGTTGGTTTGTGATCAAAAATAATATCAGAAAGATCATCACAAGATTTATAGTTGTTAAAATTTGTGTGATAACCAAAATAGGGAGCCTTGCTGTATACAATTGTGCCAGTATATCAGGTCAAGGTTCAACCCCCAGCCCCCAAATAAACATGTCCACAATACAATGTTGAAGGCCAGTCTGCTGAACCTTACCCATTGCCATCTAATCAATTTGCACTCACAATTATTTCATTTACACCAAGA
Organism: Brachyrhaphis roseni; assembly: GCA_903066815.1. Lineage (NCBI taxonomy): Eukaryota > Metazoa > Chordata > Actinopteri > Cyprinodontiformes > Poeciliidae > Brachyrhaphis > Brachyrhaphis roseni. Next base: position 8,198 of record CAEFZY010065202.1, on the reverse strand, counting down.
AACCTTCTAATTTCATTGCTCTAAACATTAGTTACAAGAAAGTTGTTGTCTAAGAAAAAAAAAAAGCAATGGATGCATCAAAACTTAATTCCAATATAGTCCCCAATCCTGATGAACAGGTGGCAATAGTGTTGAAAATGAACTTGTTAGAGCAGAAACCTTCAGCAGGATGGGCAGCCATCTGCCTGGAGTGTCGAGAGGACTCTAAAGAGTAATGAGGCTTTAGCAGCATAATTCATGTTTACAAGTTACACCAGTGATTACTCCTGAATTTAAAAAGGAAGTCCATGACTGGTCAAAAAAATCAGTATTTCACTTCTCTGTAAAGTATATATAAAAAAACTATGTCCAATAAGTATTTATAATATGTCCCTAAACAATCACTTATAACCTGCAGCCTCCATAAAAGTTCTGAATCACAAAATTTGTTGGCTGTATTTCTGAAACAAGTGTGTCCTGTTTATTTAATGTTAATTTGCTTAGATAAAAACTTTGCAATTGTTGTTTTTGGAGAGGGAATCATGGAAATGCACAGCTGGAGGAAAATTCTAGCCAGAAATTATAATTTTCTTGTCAACTAATGTTTCAAAGTGTTTACACACAAACTGAGTTTAATTTCGCTAAATGGCTTATTGTAGCCTGTCTGGGATTTGGATATGCTAATTCAGCATCCAGCAAATCAGCTTCCTGGTTAATGAAGCTGCATAAGTTATAGTATCCTTGCTTACATTCATTGAAGAGCTGCAGTATCAGTCACCATTGTGTACTGTCAACATTTCCTTGAGGAAAGTGTTTAACCTTTGGCAGCATAAGGTTGTGGCAGATCACAGCAGGTGGATTTGATAGTGCGTTTGGAAATGCCCTGGAGAGAGTTTTGAATTCGACTGCAGAGCCAAAGAGGATGCCCTGACCTTCTCTGACATTTGGAGAATAGCAAAGTGGTTTGGAGCTGTCACTCTGCTGTCCATCTGTTCACAGAGCTGCACGTTGACATCACGCCAGCAGGTGGCAGGAGCGCACTGCTCTGACTGCAGCAGACTTCCTGTAGGAAGGGATGCAAGGGCTGAGCTTGGCTGGCAGTTCAGGCTTTATCTCACCCCAGTTTGGTTCCATTACACCAACAGAAGGAAAGAGGAGCTGACTCACAGAACCAACAGAGAGAGAAATCGGTCTACTTAAAACTTTAGTGAAAGGCTAATTACAGTCAGAGTTGCTTTTAGATACAGTCAGTGTAAGAATACCCGGCAGGCTGAAATTTCTAGCGGGTCGTTGTTGCAGTACCCTCAGAAATCATTCTGGTGAAAGAAGTGCCTGTACTTCTGGTAATCAGTCCATTCAGTTTAGGTCAGGATGCATTTTTCCTTCATAAATTACTTTACATTCAATGTCTTTACACAAAGCAGTTATAGTTGATTCTCATTTCTATTTAACATGAAGCCTTGCATCTTTTCTGAGGACTCAACAAAACTAAGGACTCAACAGAAACCTCTTGAAAAACACCATACTTTTACATCCAGAGAACATTAGAAGAAAGTTGCCAAGAGATCGATATCAGCTGCAGAAATGTCTTCAAATATTGGCTGTCTAGTACATGTAACAACAATCTCCTTCATTCTTGTTGGATCTTGGCTATGGAACAGCATGGACAGAGAGAAGCCTTTTCTTGCAAAGAAAAACTTCCAAGTTTTGCAAAAGCATATTTAAAGTCTCCTTACATTTGGAAAATGTGCTACGGTTTGATAAAACCAAGGTTGAATCTTTCTGGGCCTGAAAAGAAAGGATGTTTGGCAGAAAACAACAAAACAAATCACCAAAGGAACAGTGTTCTTACAGTGAAACATGGTGGTGGCAACAGCATACTCTGGGCTTAGTTTTTTTTCTTCTTTTTTTTCCAACTGGAACTGGAGCTTTTAACAAAGTGGAGGGAAATATAAACAGCTTCTATGTGAAATCAGAATATTAAGAAAAATATCATCAATTAGGATAATACTGACTCAATGGAAGCATCCACAAATAACTTAAAAATAAAAAAAGCTTTCTAAACCAACCTCATTGTCATTTTTAATGTCACACACTGAGAGTTTAAGTGGGATAGGATTGGGAAGTATTTTTGTTAAAAAGCAGACAGTAATAAAACAAACCTCAAGACAATAAAAGGACTTTTGAGTAACTCCTATCCATTTCTATAAAAAGACCTCTCAATTCAGCCAACTCTGGAGTTTAATGTGGTCTCATGGGAAAATGTGAATTAGGCAGAAAGGCATCCAGCATGACCCACAAAGTAATGTCTTGAAGTTAGAAGCTTCTTTTACGCCAGCACTACATTTGTGTGGTCTGCACGCGGAGCAGGACTCGAGCCTAGTAAGCCAGTAAATAACAGCTTTCTAGATGTGGAAATGGGTCAGGTGGAGTGTGGGTCAGAAATGAGCACCAGCTCCTCAACCCTCTTCTGGAAGAATCAGGTATAGAAAATGGATGGATGAAGAATAATTATAAGACTTGCCCACTTCCACTCCAACTTGGATGCACAATTTTGGCATAACATTTCTAATAAGGCGTGAAATTATAGAGTGCTCACTGGATTAAGTGTAAATGAGGTACATTCTGTATGTATTAGCCATGTCCTTCTGCAAGAGAAGTCTTCGGGTCCATTTTCCACCAAAGTGATGTATTTTTAAACCAGCAAATCATGTCCAAAATTACTTTCCACAACCATCCATCATTATAAACCAGCATATATTAACAGCCATTTCTACTGCTTATAAAATCTCAAGCCATACAAGAGGTTTCTGGTGTAGCAAACTGACTTTTGGAACCACTTTACTACCTGGCAGAAAGAGAAGGGCGTATGCAATAGTACTGTCAAACTGTTTGGATCAAATATTAAATTAAACTAAATTGATTAAATAACATGGAAACTCAGAATGAACCAAATGGCAAAGCGAGGACAAAAACAAAGCTCGACTTTCTTCTTCTCATGTCAGAGGAAGATCGGAAAATTCTTTCCATTCTGGAGACAGCTGTGGCAAGTATTCACAATGTTATTGGAAACAGATACCATGAGTGGAATATTGATTAATCTCACTGTGTCAGGTCATACGTTCATCTTCAGTCTTTGTGGATCTTCACAAGCCAGCATATAAGCAGCTGCTCCAAAAGACATGGCTTTGCCACATTCATGACCTGTGCAGAGACGTCTTCCACCTAAGCGTCTAAATCATCGATCTGCTCCCACTCAGCGTCTGTCAGAACAGCAGCACTGCAGCAACTTGGGCTTTTGAGTTTAGTTAATGGCACAGGTTAACATTTTGGGCTAATTTAACTGTGTATGCAAGAGGCTGTCAAGTTTCGACAGCAATGCTCTCAAAGTGCTCCAGTCCCTGAGTGAAATATCACCCATGACTCATTGCTTCCTCTGCCATTTTCTTTCTGAGTAATATTTAAGTGACATTAGGAAGTCGGTTGCAAGATTGCTTCCTGGAATCAGTTCAGTGCCACTGAAGTGCAGTGATATATTTTCCGTGTTTGACCTGTTTACGGTGGAACCATATTGGATGTGATCATTGGAGCAGCATCCATATATTAAAGTGCCGGAGGTTTCAGTCTTGCATAACAGGAACGACAGATGACATGAGTCACAGCTGAAAAAAGGAGGTATATTTAGCTATACATAAATTCACTTGGTGATGAGACCATATTTATGCGTATTAGGATATTAATGATGCATACACAGTTGAAACCAGATATTTACAAGCATAAAAAGACTCAATCTTTTTCCAGTGGCTGGCACATCTCACTAAAAAGTTAGTTACGCTAACCCTGAGCATAAACACGAGGAATTCTTAAGTCATTAACCAAAACATCAACATGAATGTCACACTTTATTTAACTGAAAGTTTCCAAACAGCCAAGTAAATCACTGCTTTAGAATTGGTCCAAAAATTTTTTACTTAGTAGAAGATAAGCATGCTAAACATTTTCAAAGTTGGCTTTTTCTTACATTGACAATAAATCAGATAAAACATTTTCTGATTTAGGTCAATTAGCATTACCAAAGTGATTCTTAAGTGACAGAATGAGAGAAATATTTTTGTTTAACTGTTTTCCAAAGTTAGAATTCCATTACTTTTTTAAATTTTATTTTATGAGTTGGGCTCAAATGTTTGGGGAATCCTTCTTGGTTTCAATTTTAGTTGACTCCTTCTGATGGCACTGGGGCAGCTTCATTAAGTGATGGCAAATAAATCACTAAGACTTTGTAAGTCTCTTGAAACCCCAAAGTAAGGAGTTTCAGCCTAGTTCTAATATCTACGTTTAAACATGGGGTGGAAATGAAAAAGGAGCTGAAGAGAAGATTCAGAGCCAGCTTTGATTCATCAGTTTTCGGTCCCTGAATCACCACAACAGAACTGGAAGATAGTGCCTTACTTCCACTTATTTGGGAGGAAGCAGACCCCTGTTTTTTCATTGAAAGGAAAGAAATTCAGCGTATGTTTTACTGGCGACTTGTCTGTAGTTTGTCCTTCTGTAATATTTCACATGATTTCTCATTAATTTATCATGTGTATTTCCAGTATATACATAACAACTATGAGTCAGTAAAAGTTGATAACTGGTTCTTATTCCACAAAGTATGATCAGGGATTTCTTAGTTGTTGTTGTTCTTAATTTATTCATCAGTAATGTTTGTGGGAGAAAACCCAATTTTAGCTGTTCGTTTTAAGCAGTTACCACAGAATACATTTTCTGTAACTGGAAAGTATAATCTCTATAAAAATTGGTTTTGACAACTGCAGATTTCCACTGCATTTGACCATGACATTTCAAACTAAAGGGATTTAAAAGTTTTATATCCAGCATCCCTATAATAAAACAAAACCCCAAGTAGTTTATATTTCTCTGGGACAGTGTTGAAAATGATCTAATTTCTCACACCTTGTTGTGTGAGAATTCCACAGCTTATTACACTTGGTTGTCTTTTGAACAACAGACGCTTCCATCATTTGTCGAGCCTTATTGATTTTACATCTGTTTGCAACCAGCATCCGATGATGTCTGAAGGGATGAGAAGCGTCTCTGGCGATCGGGTGACCTCTTGGTGTGGAGGAGAGGTGTCGACCTGTCACTTTGCACCAAACGCTTGTCACTATGCCTGACTGTGAAACCGGCACACGTTTGCTGGTCTGACCGGCTCCGCTGAGGCTGAAGGGTTTGGGGAGTAAGTCATTTCAGTGCACCAAATGGATTTCTATAATCGAAATTTCAAGGGCAGTGGAACTGAGAGTAAAGCTCTCTGCTGTACGAATGTTTGATTCTCACAACTTCGAAATACACACAACTTCTCCAAGTGCTGAAATGGGCTTTGTCTTAAAATATAAATCATACAGTATATGCTTTGTGAATACTAAGCAGGTGAAGAACATTTTTTATGTGCCAAATAAGTTTGCTGGGAGGTAGAAATGCCTTCAATGTTTATTATAGAGTTTAATAAGAAAATTAAATAATTATGGAAGTAAACCTAACAAACTGTAGTAAATTAATTTCTTGGTTTAGTTTATTTCAAACATAAACATATATGTTCAAACATATATATATATATATATATATATATATATATATATATAGTTTTATGTTTGAAATGGGATAGGAAGAAATATGAACTTAATAAACTTATAAAATCCTACCCCAGCATCTCAATATCAAAGGGTCCATTGGCAGCCATTGGGCATTATACTTGTCATTAAACATTCAGTATTGATTGAATATAAAATAATAAAACTACTAATATAAAAATAGGTTTACAAGTGGCATTATACATAAACAGTGCATCTGCAAAACATTCACAGTGCTTCACTTTTTCCACATTTTGTTATGTTACAACCTATATAAAAGAAATAATAATAAAAAAAAAAACAATGATAATATTTACGTGGATAAATGTACAAGGTGCTTTCTATCTTTAAAACCTTTAGTAATCCATGTATTCTTTGTATTTTTAGGTTTCTTGCTGAAATGTTTTTTTTCTGGGTAATATCTATGATGTCATATTTTGAAGATAATCTTAGGTAAAATATAAAAAGTATAGGATTAATTGTATTTGCATTCACATCATCTGACACTGGGCGATTTTAAAAATAGTCAGCTTTTTAGCTGGTGGTTCAGATGCTGTTTTTTATTATAAAATTTATTACAACATAAACTAGCATAGCTTGTTATGTTAGGATGAAGTTCAATGAAAAATGCTATTAGTGGAGATATTTTAATAAGATTAATTCGAGAAATAAATGTCTGGGTTTTTTAAGACTCAGGGCTGCTCCCTGACTCAGGAAATAATCTGTCTTCTGAGCTCAGACTTGTTTTAATTACCTTAATGTACATCCGGGCAGAAGACAAAGCCTTGACTATGCAGTCTTTTCTGGAGTATTTGTGAGAGCAAGAATGAACAAAATGTTATTGTTAGGTTCTAGACTTAATGGGCTGCAATGATTTGACTAGAGGGTAGCACTTCATCAACCCTCAAAACAAATATATTCAGCTTCAGTTAAGTCAGTTACAATTAATAATTAGGCCCAAGCAGTGAAGAAATCTTGTATTTTCAAGATTTCTCGATTGTTAGACCCGAGCAGCGAAAGCGTTGCGAAGGCCTATTGAATTTGCAGGATTTCTTCTTTAACAATTTAACAAGCTGTCAAAGACCACTTAATTTATTTAAATTGCGCCCGCCATAGCACATCTTAACACATAACACATCTTGGAACCTTAAATGAAAATATTAGTCTCTTAACTCATGTATTTTTCTTTGTTCATCTTAGTGAGAACAGTGGTGCTGTTTGGTAAATGTGACTGGCCACAACAAACCACTGAAGAGGTCTCCTTGGGCATTTTGAGTTATTTACAAAATTAAATGAAAACAACAATAGCTGTTTACCTGAAAGCAGAGGATCATTCATTACCAAGCAAAGAGCAGTTCTGACTAACTGGGACGATTCCTACCAGTAACCGTTCCAGTCGCTATAACTTAGCTTCCTCTTATCATACAAGTAGTTCTGGACTTCTTTTCTGTCCACTAGGGGGTGCCCAATAGCTTGAATTTGGAATTCAGTTCGACTGTGGTTGTGCGTCGTCAGGGAGCGCTGCCTAAGACGTCAGTGTGTGTCACTTGGCGGACGGCTGTGGGAACTGTGCGATTTTGTGTCGGCGGTGGCGAGAGTGTGGCGTTGCTGGAACCCCTGCGGTCGCCACGAGGACGGCAGCGCACTTCGCTGCGAGGGCCTCCAACGCCGCTTGCGGCTTTAATGTTGATTGTTTTTAATTGGTTTTGCCTCAATATTCATGTCCTGGAGCATGATTGAAATTAAAATCAATCACATTCCTTTGCTTATTACTTCTTCCAAATAAAATGACATGAGCACTTCTGACAGAAGTCTTCATATTGCTTTCAGAAAAGGAGACACTTTTCCCGACGTGCTAGATCACATGTCGGCCTGAATCACTTTCCTCTCACTCCATTTGCTGCTTTTTCCAAATCAGCTCTCCATCTCAACACTTGCTAATGTCTGCTCTATCCTTTTGGAGACTGTTCTCCTTCTGCGGGGGGAGATTTATTTTTTCACCTCCAAGGAATGATGGCAGCTATCCAGCTTGTGTCAGCTGGAGTTAAGGCCCTCTTGCTGCTGCAGCAGTCATGTCTGTCTGGGTTAGCTGGGCTGGTGGAAAGGAGCAGAGGGCTTGTCTTAACCCATATATGGCAAAACAAGCTGACTTAGCCTTAGTCTAAGGTGCTTTATTTATTTTTATTTATCAATTATTATAAATAATTATTTTAATAATACCGCAATTTCCGGACTATAAGCCACGACTTCTGTCACACGCTTTCAGCCCTGCGGCTTATACAATGATGCGGCTTATTTATGCATTTTTTTCTAACGGCCGCCAGGGGGCGCTCGAGCAGAAAAGGTAAGAGTGAGACAGGTGGAATATATGTGTAGAGGAAGACGCAAGTTTAATGTAACGTAACATGTCTCCTTGCTCAGGAGGAAGATTGAAGACGGCTCTTAGTGACTTTTACCTGTATGTTTTTTAACCAGCCCTGTTACTGCTGTGTTACTACCGTGTTGCTGCTGTGTTACTGCCGCATCACAGGCTCTGTTTGGAAAGAAAAGCTAAGGTATATTACTAAAACTTTGAAAACTCTTTCT